>JASDQU010100917.1:181602-196120 GCA_032191745.1 Picea mariana | reverse complement strand
GTGTACATACTTCTGGGGTGTAAATACTTCATGGGGTATAAACACGACTGAAAGTAAAAGACCTCTGAATCAAGAAGATAATTAGGCTCCACAACCAACACTGGTGTGGTGATCAGGTGGTTGTCATGTCTCCCACGAATACCTAATGGAAATGAGAAGGATGGCTCGTGATGAGACCCCATTTCTCTTAGCCATGCAACTAAGAATCACTGCCCTGGTTTGGTGACCAGATGATGACAATGTCATACCACTAGATATCCATGGACGTGATAGGTCGACTCGTGATGATACCTCCTATCCTTCAACTAACCTTTTAATCATTTTTTATTGTATTGTGGGTCCCCTTTTATTCAAAGATAAGTGTTTCATTGATTTCTTGGGTGATCCCTAGGAGAAGCATATGGAAGGTTTATATAAGGATTTTATCTTTTACCCAACACCAACCCCTCTGGGCCTTTATCCCCTTCTTCCCATAGAATGAGGGACAACCCCTTCTTGGGTCAATACACCCTAAAATACCAAGAGATAAGGAAATGGAGGGGAACAATGATGGAAAATGGTAAGTATGATTGTGAATGATACGATGGCTCATTAATGGATTTCCCAGTATCAAAACCATTCCCAAAGAAGATCACTTACTAGGGAACAATGTCAACCACCAAGGTGAAGCAGAAAAAAATGCATAATGTCCTAGCACATATCATGAAATCTAGAGCAATCTAAGATACAACATAATCAAATGGATTAGATATTGAAATGATGATCACTATAATATTGACTTGTGCCTCATGGAAAAAGGCTCACTGCCTTCCGGAAGCCAACTGATGTGGTGGATGCCATGTGAAAAACTATGACCATCTATAATGGTGAGTGGGTTTTCCATTTGTGCAAAGGGTATTGTTGGTCATGTAGTCTCTCGACACTCCATATATGCAATCTGAGGGACTCAATACATCATCTCCTTAGTTATCCAAAAAATGGGGATAACATCTGGCTCCTACTTGGGGATATGTGCTTTCCATAGAGTTCTTGAGAACACAACATCTCCTGGTAGACCTGTGTCTGTAAGGAAACATCAAACTGTTTAGTGTAATATGGCCTACTTATCTTGTTCTCAAATGATCATAAAAAAAAACCCACTAAACCAGAAATAAATTTTTGACATTTTTTCAAAACAAAATTAAACTAAGCATGAAATAAATATGCAAGTAGAGTAAAATGAAAATGAAATGCATCTAAACTAGTATGAGAAATCAGGATGCAAATGCAGGGAATCAATATGACTTACCTACTTACCTGGAGCACGGGCCCTGAAGAAGTCATGTGACCTGGATGTGAGGTTGGGGAAGAGACCCATCTACTGGTAGTGACATCTTTCTCCCATATAATGTTTTCAGATAGTACCTTTATTTGTCCAACTTCTTCTTGATAATGTAAGGGCCAAGCCATGAATTGTTGTATTTTTTTATCATATCTAGGCTTGCCCTTTCTTTTGTCCCACATGATCACAATAATTCCTTCATTGATATCGATGCAAGGTGTATTCACATCGTATGGAGGCTATGTGTGGACTGTATCTTCAATGAATTCTTCATTTTTCTCATCTTCCATCTTCAAAATTTGTATAGATTCTGGCTCCTTCCCATGGTATTTTGCAAGTTTTTCTTTGTACTGATATTTCCATGGAAGAAGCATGTCTATGGAGTCCTCCTGCATAAAAGGTATCTCAAATGGATCATACTCAATGGTCTGTGGGAGTAAATCATAATCACATTCATTGGCATAATCAGGACCATCAGGATCCACCACATGTCTATAAACTTTCTCTCAATTGTATAGTATCTGAAAAGTTCCACCCCCCATAACAATGTGTGCATGGGTGAGATACATGCTAAGGAAACCCCCAAGAGCATGGACCAACTCCTAGATAAAATCATCCCCCAAGCATCTGCAACATCGATCACTTCTATGTCCATGATAATGCTGATATATGGAAAGTCAATAAGGAAAACCTCAACATCTTCACATACTCCCAAGACCTTAAATATTATTGAATCAATACCACAAACATTTCCATAAGGTCAGGTTGTCTTCAAACCAAGTTGTTTCATTACCTTCAAATATATGACATTTGTTGAGGCCCCTAAATCAAGCATGCAGTTGTTCAATCAGAGGCCATTCATGCCTAATGATAGATAGAAAGGAGGGTTCTTGTCCCTTGGCCGATCAAGATACACAGTGTTTAGAATTATGGGAGGATCCTCCTTGGTTAGCACCTGCAAGATTTTTAAAATTTCCATTTTTATAGAAGGGATATTACACATCTCCATCATTGGGACCGTCATATTCAATTTTCTGAACATGTTTGCAACATATATGTTTAACTGAATGTCATCTGTAGGAGTTTTCTTAGGAAGAAACTCACATACTGGCGGTGGAGGTGGTGGAGCCACCTTATCTACTGTTGGAAGAGGAGTATCAGGCTATAATGGAGGGGCTGAAGCATTTTTTCTTCTGTAGGTTAGAATTTCCCTTCTCCTTAATTCCTTATTTTCATCATATGTCAGTTTATTTAAGGCCTATATTCTCCCCTCTCTTTCTTCTATTCTTCTGGCTTCATTGATTTGTTCTTGAGTAACCTGTTCATCATTGAGATTGCAAATCATGAAGTTTATAATGTCAGGTTAATCTTCGTCTTGTTGGGGGAATTCATATTCCCTATGGGTTTCTTGGCATGGGAGACACTAAGCTTCTATATCAACTATCCCAACAAGTTTCAAAGTATCCGGGGCCTTTGCCTCTTGTTGAGGTCTTGGTTTCCAACTGGTGGTATCTCTTTGCTGTTTGGAAAACTGAGGTCTGGGAGCAGATTGATTTATTTCCACTGTAGTCATATGGTTCATAAGATGATTATATACATGAATAAACTGAGTATTCATCTGGTCTATCTTCTGATTCAGAAGAGAAATCAGATCAGGAACGATGTTGCTGGAAACCTTCGTCCTTGATTCTATCTTGTTATGAGGATACTAAAAAGGTTCTATTTTTGAATCAAGGAGATTCTCTTCAATGTCGATACTGAATTATTTATCCTCTGCCAATGATGTGGGGTTTTTATATTTAATAATGTATCAAAACTGCCCTCCAAAGGCATTCATGTAAAGGAGATGAATTGATGATGATGTAGGATGGTAATCTGTTGGAATTTGATTGTACAACCTGCCAAATATTGAAATGATTTCCTTTACCATTTCATTCTCCTTTTTCTTTATTTCATTGAACTAAGTTGTAAGTGTCCCGACATATGATTTTATTGACTATCTACTTTTAAATAAGGCGTAAAACGAATCATAGGTCATGATATGAATATCAAGGAATCCATTGAACCAATCAAGGGATTCCTTAGTCAATGATGAGGCAAATAGTTTCATGGTCACATTGTCATGATCAATACCTGCATTGTCCATATCTCAGCCCATGACATAAATGTGGTCTTAGATAGTTATCACATTGTTTCCTAGGATCTTAGGAAACCAATTATTGTCATCTATTGGCATCTTGTTACGGTAACCTTGAATATTGGTCATGTTAAGGGGTTTGTAGAGGTCTCTTTCCCAAGGGTGAGCCATTGGAGCAAGGGGAAGGGATTTAAAATGTTTTTAGCAATAAGAGACTTGAGAGGAGGCCTTCTTTGGTAAAACTTAGAAGGATTGAACCTCCCAATGGGAAAAGGTTTGGGGAAAGAAGGATTCTCGGAAGGTGGATTCACTAGATGAATTTCAAAATGACCTCATGAAGAAGGGTGGAAAGGGAATGTTCCTTGGGTCGAGTCATTAGGTAAGCTAAGGGAAAGGCTTTGGGATAGCTTACCAAAGTGTCATTAGGGTTCGAAATAGGATTCAAAATCCTCCCCAAAAATGACGCCAAAATGTTATAGCGCAAGTTTTAGGTTGGGATATACCAACCCAACCATAGAACAAGTTCTAAATCTTGGGAATCCTATATCCAATGTAACCTCGATGTAGGTCCCACACTTCAAGGGTGACTAGGTCACTCTACGGAGGCGATCCCGATGAACCTAGGGGGATTGAGATGGAGATGGAGAAGGATAAAAATGAATCCCCTATAGGTCAAGTCCAAGTGGATTGAAAGGTTTTAAGAGATTCCTTTCAAGTTAATTAATTGTTTCCCCACAGGTATAACACTTCTCCGGATGATTGTACCTGCCCGAGACACAAGAAAATACACTTTGCAATAGTATATGTTAGTCAGATCAGAAAGTTAATATTGTTGTCCCTAATTTGAATCAATATATAACAATAGATATCATCAATAAAAAAGGTACTATAATATTCTCAATAAATGCTAAATATCAAGTAGAAAATGCAAGAGAAAAACTAGTACATGACTAGTTAAACTCAAGATGAAAAACCAATACTTTTAGCATAAAAGATAAGGCTATTGTAAAAACTTGCATGGATAAAATTATATTCGAATTATGCCTGTAAAATTAAATGTATTACAGGAAGAAAATCAGCCACTGAAATATCCTCAAAATTTTCCAGAAAAGTGCGCTAGGACAAGGAGAGTAAATGTGCAAACTTTGAGCAAAAACCAATGGTTGATAAGAGAGTTATTAAAGCAAGTAAGTTAGGGTTTCTTCAGCCCTAATGGTTGAAGATGAAATTTTTTAATAGAATCAATAAGTATCCCCTATATGGGGATTCCCTAGTGGCTGTGAGGTGGCCAAGGCACAAGGAAAACAATCCACTTTGCCAGAAGTAAAAATGACTGAAAATCACGTTTCCCAATGCAATGTTTTATTTCTCCAATGAAACAAATCAATGACTAGTGCCTTTAATATTTGGTTAATGGAGTCACAAGGATATTATATAAGCTACCTCCTTGGGGGTGTAAGCCATTTTACTCTCGAAGAAATTTTTCTCTAAGCTAGGGTTTAAGCTAAGAGGGTGTATGCCCTTATACTTCTCTTAGCAAACCCTTAATCAATGAGATGAAGCAAAAAAAATGATGAAGTCTATGGGGGGGGTGTATGCCCTTATACTTCCCACCTGGATCCTAGCATAAAAATACTTTACTTGAATAAAATTATAGCAAGAGAGTAAAAACCATACCAAGATCAAGAGAAATGCTAAGACAATTCTCCACAAGAGCTAGAAAGCATCATCCAAAGATAGCTTTGGGCCTTCCTCCATCAACCATTCATAAAATAGCCACAAAAAAATTGAACAAGAGATAAAATATCCAAGGGGGCTGAAAATTTCAGACCAAGCCTCTCACAAGACGAAGAGTTGTGTTTAAAATGAGATTCTATGATCTCTATTTATACAAAATTTAGCTAACATATATTGTCCACAAATTAAGGAGTAAAACACATGATTAGGGCTCAAAAACCCTAATATTCCCCCCTTAAAAAAACAATATTAAACAATTCACTTAAAATTTCATCTTTTGCACAAATTAAACCCTAATTTAGGAGGACGTCACCCCTTTAGGAGACATTTTTCTACTTTGAGTAAGTCGTTTGTGTTGGAGAAGTGTGGATGGGCCTCCGAAGGCCATGTGTCAAGAATCTAAGTGATATAATCATGGTGAAGAACCTATTCTCCTCAAAACTTCCAAGTGTAAATGAGTGACACCTCACCACCAAGCCCTAACCCCCCTAGGTGACGTCATGTCTCTAGAAGTGACGTTTTTCCTCTCCTAGGAAAAATGTTTGGCATGTGGGGGCTAGGCCATGTTGTCCAAGTAATATTTGAGGCCTTCCGAGTTTTATCTCTCTCATTCGAAATGTTGGCCCATGACATCCAACTTGTGGACTTGTAGCCCCGTGGAAGCCCAAGCTAGGCTTGTTCTCCCAAAACTGCCCACCAGCTAGGTCCTGCAAAGACAAATGATGTATTGTCATTGATGTCAACAGTCAATATCATTGATGTGATGATAAGTTGAGATAAAATCTCAGGAGAACTAATGAATGAAGATCAAAGCTCATAAGAGATGGCGCAATGAATTTCAGAAGAATTGTTGGAGGACTACTCAACATTATATAATGAATGATGTCAAACAGTTGGATGATGTGGATAGATTAAATCTCAGAAGAGTTAACTAATGAAGATCAAAGCTCAAAAGAGATGGCACATTGAAACTCAGTAGGTATGGCACGATGAAACTCAGATCAAATCAATACCGTTGATGCACAATCACTAGATCAACGACAAGGATGAATTGTAGAGAGCGAAAGAAGAATTAAACTACTTTCTAGTTACAATCCCACAATCGGTCTAGATCGTCATATATCATAAACTCAAACATATACGACTGTGGTTGATTCAACAAATGATTATATTAAGTCAGATTAAGTCTTGACCGTCGGATGCGCAATCGCTAGATCAACGACAGGGATAGATTGCGGAGATTGTAATAAGTATTAAACATCGTGCTATTTCCAATCTCGTAATTAGTCAAGACCTTCAGATCTTACAGCTTCAAAGATCAATGATTGTGGTTGACTCACCAACAACACACAACTTCAAATTGCAGAGTTTGGGTGTCAAGTTAAATCACTCGTAAGTTGTGGTTCCGTAATCATCATCGACTGTTAATCTTCTTTGAAGAGTCCACATCGACCATTAGATCAAATCAAGTGGAAGGATAAGATAAGTGAGGTAAAATATCTGAGATCACAATTATGCGAAATTGCGTCAACCGTTAGATCATTATAAAGTGGAAGGACAAGATAAGCTAGAAGAAGGAGCGTTGGATTTAAACCAAGGAAAAACTGCATCATAGAAAGATCGAGTCGTTGATCTAAAAACATGATCAACGAACAACATTAAGTTCAGGTTAAAAGTAGCGATGAGGTTACTATTCAGGGAATCTCACTTCAGAAGAATTGGCAACTTAAAAAGTCAAAATACTCGAAGTCTTGAAATCCGAAATGAAGAAGGACCATCAGATCTAGAGGATATATGATGACCGTTGGATCAGGGTTTTTGGTCATCAGATCACCTCAACAAGGACACATTGTAGACCACATCAGAATACCAAGTCAACAAGTACACATGGCATAATTAGATGATGACATGTGTAAGGAGAAAATTGGCTCTTGCCATGTCAACATGTGACATCAATAAGTTACGTCACTCAAGAAGAATTACTTCAGGAGTTTCACCACCAAGAAATGTTAACCAAGAACAAGCAGTCTCCACTGTATTATGACTTACCACAACAGGTGATCACTCCGGAGGAAAATGGAGCAACGTCTATTCGAAACCTCCGAAGTCCCGAATGTCAAAATCTTGAAGTGGACATGGGTCATCCAATCTGTAGAATACTTCAGTTTCATTCTCAACCATTGATCAAAACACAATGGAAGGATAGCATAAGTATAATAGATGAAGTCACAGAGTAATCTGTGGCCATCCATCTCAATCCTTGAATAAGACCCAGCCGTTGGATTAATCCTTGTAAGAATCAAATATGATGATTGATCATTTTCCGTGAAATAAACGTAAACTGTTTGATATGTTCAGGAAATCTGAATCGAAAGTTTTGAAAGGTTTCAAGTCCAAAATTTCTGAAGGGAGAAGTGCCGAAGTTATGACAGTCATCCATTTCAGGATGTTAAAATTGTGACCGTTGATTCACATAAGTGCTCAAGCTCTCATTTGGCCTAGCATCTGGTCAACGCAGTTGGTCATATGATATAATATTTCTAAAAAGAAATTATAATATGTTGTTATATTTGGTAAGCCCGTGGTTCTGTAACGCTCAGTCACATGTAATGGTTTGAAGGAAGCGCCTCTGCATAATTTGTTTTTTGTGAAAATAAGAGAGATTCGGGATCGAGTTTAAATGATGAAATTGATCCATATGTGATCAATTGATGAAAATCCTTCACAGTAAAAATAATAATCAGTGATTATGGTTAAGTTAAACAAAGAGGTGCGATGGTTCAAAACCAAGGGACACAGCGTATCACTCTCACATTTTTTTGAAGAATATATAAACGAGGAAGAATGTTGAGAAAAAAGTGTGTCTCTGCAGTCCGAATTAGAGAACATATTAAACCAAAGAAGCAGAGAGAGATGCAGTAAAGATTTGATACATAAGTTTTTTCCAGATTCATAAAATAAGGGTGGTTGGGTGGTGCAAGGGTAGGTTGGTGCCTGCAGAGGGAGTTGGTTCTTCCTTGTCAGTTGTAGCCAACTAAACAAGGGGTCATAGCCTCCTACTAGTTGGTGTTGATGAACAAGGGTGTGGATGCATCTTGATCAGTTGGTGCTGATCGAAAAGGAAGAATATATTCCTTCTATGTAACATGTACAACAAATTTTGCATTTAATAGAAAAGCGTTTGTGGTTTTACCAATTGGGTTCCATGATAAAATATTATGTCAAAATTATGTTTGTATAAATAAAATAAAATTGATAAAATTACTGTGTCACTGATTCAACCCCCCCCCTCTCAGTGATATGATCTGATCCTTCAATTGGTATCAGAGAATGTCTCTTCACAAAATGTTTAAATCAATTGAAGAGGAACATACATTAGAATGGATCAACAGTTGAAGATGTCATAAAAAATCCCCCTATTAAATGGTGAAGACTATGTCTTCTGGAGAGTTAGAATGAAACGCTATCTAATTTCCATTGGACTGGAAGTATGGACATTAGTTGAAAAGGGATATGATGTTCCAAAAGTCATGCCCATAGAAGAAGAAGATAGGAAAAGTTTTTGGGAACATGCAAAATCTTTAAACACACTACAAGCTAGACCGAGTAAGAAAATCCTTGCTAAAGTACTAAACTGTAATAATGCAAAACAACTCTGGGATAAATTGGAAACTATATATGTAGGAGATACCAAGGTTAAGAGGGCCAAACTCCAAACTCTCAAAGTACAATATGAAGGCCTAAAAATGAAAGATGAGGAAAATATCTATGAGCACTTCGAAAGAGTTGATAATATTATTAATTCAAACAGAGGATTAGAAGTATAAGTATCAAACAATGAGCTAGTTGAAAAAATTCTAAGAACACTACCTATTCTATACAATCCTAAAGTGTCCGCTCTCGAAGATCGAGAAAATTTAGATAAACTCACCATGGATGAATTGTATGGAATCCTCATAGCCTATGAGTTAAGATTAGGTCATGAGAATCACTCACAAGGAGAGGAAGACTTCAAGGTACTCAAGAAAACAAATAATTAGAAGCAAAAACTTCAATCCAACCATGATGAAGAATCTGATGTGGAAGAAGCAAATTTCATTAAAAAAATTTAGAAAGGATCAAGGAAGTACAAAGGCAAGCTTCCTTTCAAATGATATAACTGTGGCAAGGTTGGAAATTTTCCATCCAAGTGTCCCTATCCCAAGGACAACCCCGAAGATGAAGAAAAAAAAATCAAACAATACAAGAAAAAGGAAAAGCTCAACTACAAGAAAAAGTTTTACAAAGGGAAAAATAACTTTTACTCAAAAGAAGAACACAACAGTTCATCAAAGTAGTGATAGTGATGATGATGAAGTCATTTTTATAGGTATTGAAGAGTCTAATGATATAGAACGCATTAAGCATGAGAAAGAGTCAAAATATGAAGCATAAGTTAATATGGAAGAAGAACTTCTCAGTGCCTTGGATGAATTAAAAAAATACAAAACCAGATATAGACAGCTGAAAAGTTTTGTAGTTGAACAAAAATGAAAACATGAACAGAAAGAAGAGGAGATGGAAAAACTCATGAGCAACCTGAAAAACCAAATCCTAGAAGAAAATAGGATCGAAGAAAGTCTAGAAAAGTCTCTTAAAGAAAAACAAATAACCCGCGAAAGAATGGAGACATAAATAGTTTACCTAAGAAAAGAACTGGATACAAAACTCATTCAAACAAGATATGAGAATAGATCTAAAATATTGGATAAGATTATTACCACACAAATGGATTCAGGTAACAAAAATGGAATGGGTTATTCTAAAAAAATAATCCAAGTCAACTCAAAATCTTATGCAGATACTCTCCTCAGTACATTCAAGAAGAAAAACGAAGAGAAGACAAATAATGACTAGAACTACAGAAGACTACTTCCACCAATCAAGAAGGAAAACAAGACAATACCAAAGAAGGTTTATTAAATTAGGTATCCTCACATTTTTTTTGGTTATTTCTTTGCATGCTCTAATTTCGGACACACAACTATGAATTGTAGAGCATATAGAAGAAAAGATCTAAAGGTTAAGAACTATAATATTAAAGATAAACAAGTAGTGAATTGAGTTAAAAGAAGAAACTATAAATCCTTTACACCTCTCCAAGAAGGGGACCTATAATGCTTCAAATGTCATAACTGTGGACATAAGGCCATTCATTCCAGATTAATGGAAGTTTTAAAACAACTAAAGTTTATTAGAGAACAAAAGAAACTTTGGAGAGAAAAAAACATCAAAAAAGGAATGTCTTATTGCCTTAAAAGCCCAAGATAAAGAAGACCTTTGGTATGTTGACAATGGGTGCTCAAAACATATGACAGGTAATGAGGACAAGTTTTTAGACTTAAAGAAACAAAAGGGTAAAGTTACATTTGGTGACAATGCTTCAGGTAACATACTTGGGAAAGGCACTGTGAGTTTGGGAAAGGACAAAGACAACAATGTGCTGCTGGTTGAAAAACTGAAACCTAGTCTATTAAGTGTTAGCCAAACCTATGATCAGGGGCACTTATGCATCTTTGATTCCCAGAAATGTGAGATTAGGAGAGAAAACAAAGGAAAAATAGTTGGTACTACTCCTAGAACTCCCAAAAATGTATATATACTAGATGCAAAATTGAATGAGGAATGTCATATAAATCCAATAGATGAAAGTTGGCTATGACATAGAAGGTTGGGGCACATTAACTTTGAAAATCTAGTAAAAGTCAACAATCTTGGTGTAGTAAGAAACTTGCCAAATATCATAAAGCCCTCAAATACTATGTGTAGACACTGTCAAATAGGGAAGAAAACTAGAACAAGGTTCAAAGAAAAAGAATACACAACCTCAAAACCTTTAGAGATTATTCACACTAACCTATGTGGACCTACAAGGACCAAGAGTTTGCAAGGAGAGTCTTACTTTATTTTGTTCATTGATGACTTTACTAGAATGGGTTGGATATGTTTTCTCAAAGAAAAATCAGAAGCACTTAACAAATTCAAAGCCTTTAAAACCCTTGTTTAAAATGAAAAGGAGAAAAAAATCAAATGTCTTAGATCAGACAATGGTGGTGAGTTCACCTCAAAAGAGTTTGATATCTTCTGTGAAACTCATGGAATAAAAAGACAATTCTCTATTGCCAGAACACCTCAGTAAAATGATATTGCTGAGAGAAAGAATAGAACAATTCAGTGTTGGGTATATGTTATATTCTTTCCATGTGTGTGCGTGTGGGCGCATCAGATATGACAGCTGCCTTTGACGATCCCCATAGTAGTTCTCTTTGTGTTGTGTGCACCAGGCTCTTTTCTTGGGGGTCCCAGGGAGGGGTAGGTATGCCCCCCCTGATTACGCCCAACATTCGGCAGTGGCGGTAGCCTAAGGCAGTGCCCCAATTTTTTGTTTTTTGGGCGATTTTTGCTATTTTTAGAAGTTTACTAAAAATAATCCTGGTTTTAGGGATTAGGGTTTTGGTATCTACAGAATACCTAAAAGCATTGTATATATTGTATAGTGAATGGTGAAATTTGATATAATGAATATAAGAAAGGTTTTTTCGGTTGAGGGTTTCCGGTATAAATCTCTGTGTACTATGTGAATGAGCCATTGATTAATTTCTGTTTTGCTTAAGAATCTATATGCATTTCTTTACTTCACAAGTTTAAAACTTACATTCAGGAGGCTTCAAGGACTATGATCAAGGAAGCAGAATTGTCTTATGGATATTGGAGGGAAGCTGTAAGCACAACATTATACATATTGAATAGAGGTTATCTCAAGGTTAATAGCGATAAGACTCCTTATGAAATATGGTTTGGAAGAGCTCCATCAGTAAAATACTTCAAGGTCTTTGGAAGTAAATGCTACATCAAAAGACTTGATGAGAATCTTGGAAAATTTGATGCCAGATCTGATGAAGGTATTTTTATTGGATATGATTCTAACAAGAAAGCATATAGATGCTACAATCTTTGATCTCATAGGATTGTTGAGAGTGTAGATGTCAAGGTGGATGACCTAAAAACATTAAGGATAAAAAATCAAGAGACTATACTTGAAAGTGAAGATGAAGATGATGATGAGACAATTGGCACACAAGTAGAAGAAGTAGAGGAGAATAAATAAAGGGAAGATGATGATATGCATACGAGTGAATACGAAGAAGATATTCAAGAAGAGATAAGAGATGAATTCCCAAGAAGAGACACAAAGACACCCTCAATAATGACTCAAAAGAATCATCCTGAAGAACTGATTATTGGAGATATGAATGATGGAGTGCACACAAGAAGACAACTACTGTATCAAACATAAATAACATTGTTGTCACATATTGAGCCCAACTCAATCAAAGATGTATGTAAATATGAGAATTGGGTCAAAGCTATGAATGAAGAATTGGACCAAATTGAAAAAAATCAAACTTGGGAGCTAGTTCAAAGACCCAAAAACAAAAATGTCATTGGAACTAAATGGGTGTATAAAAATAAAATGAATGAGAATGGGAAAGTAATCAGGAACAAAGTTAGATTGGTGTTTAAAGGGTATGATTAGGTTTAAGGAGTAGACTATGAAGAAACCTTTGCACCTATAGCCAGATTGGAGGCAATTAGGATGTTCCTAGCTTTCTCCAGCTACAAAAAATTATAAGTGTACCAAATGGATGTCAAGTCAGAATTTCTCAACGGAAACTTAGAAGAGGACGTCTATATTGAGCAACCAGAAGGGTTTCAATTAACTAACAAAGGGGACTATGTCTATAAATTAAAGAAAGCACTCTATGGGCTAAAACAAACACCTAGAACATGGTAGGCAAGGCTAGATTATTACTTACAAAAACAAGGCCTCACAAGGGGATCAACATACAACAATATTTACTGTAAAATTTATGGTAATAATATGATTATTGTGGAAGTATATGTTGATGATATTATATTTGGCAGTGATGATGAAAAAATGAGTAAGGACTTTGCTAGGATGATGCAACAAGAATTTGAAATGTCTTTGCTTGGTGAACTAAATTTCTTTCTTGGATTACAAATAATACAGTCCAAAAGAGTAGTCTTTATCCATCAGTCTAAGTATGTCAAAGATATTCTTAAGAGATTCCATTTAGAGGATTGCGAACCTATTAGTACACCTATGACAGTTGGGTGCAAACTAAGCAAGGAAGATGAGTCCAAACCTGTAGATCCAAAACACTATAGATAAATGATTGGGAGTTTACTCTATGTAACAACTTCCAGACCTGATGTCAAGCAAGCTGTTAGGTTGGTGGCTAGATTCCAAGCAACACCAAAGGAGAGCCATGTTCAAGCTATAAAAGGAATCTTTAGGTATTTTAAAGGAACTATAGATCTTGGTTTGTGGTACCCTAGCAAGGATTCATTCACTTTAAAATCCTATTCAGATGTTGATTGGGAAGGTAGTGTAGATGATAGAAAAAGTAAAAGTGGAGGATTATTCTTTTTGGGAGAATCATTAGTAGCTTGGATTGTTGATATTATGGTAGATGCGTGAGGTATTTACCTCCACGTGTAACCCTGACGAGAATAGAATATTCTGAGAAGCAAGAAGAAACCCTAAAGAATTAAAATTAACCCTAGAAGACAAGTCGGCTCAAGGAAATAATTAATATTAAGTATTTATCCTCTAGAATGAGAAGTTGGCCCAGACAGCTCAGGAAAACAATATAAATACAAGTATCCATATCTCATTTTGTACACACAACTCAGAGTTTCAGTTGGGAAGAGGTGTGCACTGCAGAAACAGGGCAAGTGCGCAAGTCTGGGGAGCATCTGCAACCGATAGATGCCACAATCTGTATTCCTGGTTGAATATCAGACTCTCTGTTGGTTATGGTTGGACTCTCTGTTGGTTATGGTTTGACTTTATGTATTCCTTGCCAAGAATAAAGTGTTGGATATTGTGAAAGGAAAGATTATGGAACCACAGTTCGAAGAAGGAAAAGATAAGGAACCTCAGAATGTTGCAGTTATAGAAAAGTTCAAAGATAGTGACAACAAATCCATGAGTATCATGGTGGACTCTATAATAGACCACTTGATACCCTAAATATCCCATCTTGACTCATCTAAGAAGATGTACGATGCCCTAACTAACCTCTTCTCAGTCAAAAACATTGGACAAGTAATGAGTCCAAAGAATGAGCTTCATGACATGAAAATGAATGATGATGACAACATAATATCATACTTTGTGAGTGCAAGATACCAGATATATAAAATATGCAGAACATAAATGAAATGATAGAAATGACAGAATAACAGTAAAATATCCA
>JASDQU010100917.1:110571-133304 GCA_032191745.1 Picea mariana | reverse complement strand
AGATGATAATTTGGGACCATCTGAAGGTCTCATGGGCTCATAGGAGAGTTCCATTCATCAGGGAATGCTGATGAAGCTGGGATTGGTTGATCTCATGATCTACCAGGGAAGCAGCAGAAGCATCTCATATTGCCAGGTGGGCAGGGATTAGAAGATGAATTTGGATCAGCCAGAGGAGCTGACAGAGCAGATGAGACTATCTAATAGTCTCATAAATTCAGAGAGGAATGTAGATCAGCAAGTGCAGCTGACAGAGAAGGATTTGAGCTGTGTGATGATTGGGGGAATTTCAATAATCCTACCATGTGCCTAGGAGGAGGCAGAAAGTTGTATTGCAAGTGCAGCAACAACAGAAGAATAGTCACAACTGATGATGACTGTCGAGGAGGAATTGGAGAAGACTTTGAAATCTGCCCAAGGGGAAATGAAAGAAGAAAGTGAGCATTCTGAGGAATGTCTCAACGCCTTCAGCGTTGAAGATGAAAAGACTGCAACAGGGGAATTTGCAGCAAAAGGTGGAGAAGGCGAGCATTTTGAGGAATGTCTCAACATATTCAGCCTGGGAGCTGAAAAGAAAGAAGTTGTAGCACTGGAGCTAGCAGCAAAAGAAGACAAGGAGCGAGCAGATAGAATTATCACTCCATGGGAGATGGAACTGGAGATGCTGGAGGATTGGTCAAACAATCCAGAGCCAGCCAGAGAACTGGCAGAATTTAAGTTGTCAGGAAAAAGGGTGACTAAGCAGCAGGTCAGTCAAGAATAGACTACAGAACTGAAGTCTACAGTAGAGTGGCAACTTGAAGCCACAAATGAAGATGAAGAAGAAGGCATGGGAGGTCATGATGATCTGCCCAATGGCAAAAAAAAATTGCAGCTGAGGAGACTGCAACAACTGGACTAGCCACTGGAGCAGTTGGATGAGGTGATAGAGGATATCATAAGGTTGATGTTAGGGTCAGCAAGAACTGCCAGTGAGGGGCAGCTGGGCAGAAGGAAAGAGGCAGCAGTAGCGTAGCAGAAGAAGCAACAACAACATAATGGAGCAGATGGGAAGCTCCAGATATTTATTTGGGATCCAGGAGGATTTCCAACAGCCCAGAGGGGAAGCTCATGAGTAGGAGCTCATGATTTTTGCAGCTGTGGAGTATGATGTAGGAACATCGCTCCACGTCAGCAGCCAACCAGCCAGTCGCGCGAGAGCATGCATTCAACGCAGAAGAGAGAGGTGCARTCCTCATTCAAATTTGAATTGAATGTAATTTAATGTTTAGGCTGGTGAGCCATGAAAACCGTGCCTTTGTGCAGGCGTTAGGTAGTTTGGCCATTAATGTTTAAATGGATGAGATCTAGTTCTGGATAGCAGACTAGACAGCGCCTTAAATGTMATTTATTAGGGTAGCTGAAGTTTGGGAGAAAGCACTCGATTGAGCCACCTCTTGATAAAAGAGATGTTGATATCTCATTTTGAGAAGAGTTGAGCTAGAGAGGATCTGCATGTAGAGCAGAGAAGAGAAGAGCGAGGGGAGCTCGAGAAGAACTTTGTAAAATACATGCTTTGCCATTGTTTAATATAAGAGAAGCATTTTTTCCTGCATTATTCTGTCTTATATGCATGTCTGTATGTGTTCTATATCTCTGTTGTGAATGTATGTTGTGTGGATGCATTCTACAGGAGTTGTGTTCGATTTCAGGGTTGAGGGGTTCTTTGAGGCTTCATGCGGTGAGGGTATGACAGAGTGCTGCGAACTCTAAACGCCAGTGCACAGAGGATGCACTTCTGAACTCTGAGGAGTCAGACAAAGACGTGCTGAGGCACAGGACTGAAGTCAACAACTCAGGAAGAAGACCTTTGAGGTTGCTGAACACCTCAGAAGGCAAGGTTGTGTAGTGAAAACACAGTTGCAGACAGAATCACTGAGAATTCTGTAGCGCTCTGCCAAGCGGGTATTGAGTGTGTCTATAGAGGTGCACAGAGGAAGGAACTCTGGCGAGAGTTCAAAGGAAGCAAAATCACTGAGGATTCTGAGAGGCTCTGCCAAGTGGGCATCGAGCGAGTGCAGAGGAGCACAGAAGGACCCAGAACTATTGAACGTTCTGAGGGGGAGATACTCCACCAGGAGGACGTCGAGATGGTGTGCAAGCAGGCATAGAGGAAGAGGACTCTTTCGAGTTCTGTAGTTGAAGGAAGAATTAATTGGAGGACCTTCGCGGGGTGGCTGAATACCTAGGAGTACTCGAGAAGAGGCTTGAGAAAGGGATAGCTAGGAAGGTATCCATTTCATTCTCCATCTGTGCGAGAAGGAAGACATAAAACCCCTCAAGGGGTCTGAGTGTTCGTGAGGAAACTCAGAAGAGATAGCACTTTGGTGCATGAGAGAAGACTCTGCAGAGGGCACGAGTCAAAGAATCCTCCAAGGACTCGAGGAGAACAAGCTTAGGAAGGAGTCAGCGTTATTGAGGATGCGCGGCGAGGCTCAAAGTGTGAAGAGATCGCAGAGGAAACGGAGCAAAGGTCGAGGCCTTTGGCTTTTGGTAAATTCTTCCAAGTCTCGGAAGAAAATACATAAGCTCAGGAGGAGCAGCAGTAGCCGTCAGATCGACCTGAGGAGTAGATCTAGACCGTTGAGGAATCCACGTCCAAGAGGAGCTCAAGAGGAGCCTACAGGAGAAGGAGACCGACAGTCGTCGGATCTCGTACAGGAATTCCGTCAGCCGTTAGATATTCCAGAGGCGCGAGGTGTTTAGAGCGCAAGAGTGGAAAGGTTCTAAGCTCGGAAGGAATAGAGTCGTTGATCCGGGGTTGACCGAGACATTGGATTACTCGCGGAATCGCCCATCAGGATTTCATGAAGGAAGTGTCGAAGAATTGACAACGGGAGTCGCGATGTAACGAGATGCGATGTCCTGAGACTACGTAAGTAGGGTGGGCCACGGCTGAGACTGGAGGACAGGTGGCATCTTTATCGAAGGTTCGGCACGTCGGGGCGTCAGGAGTCGACACAGGAGTTAATTGACCCCGCGAGTAGCAAGGCCGCGAGAAGAGCGAGGTCGCGGGGAAGCGACATCGACGTCTTGTTATCTCGGGACTTGGGAGCCGGAGAGTCAAGCATTTGACCTTGCGAGTAGCAAAGTCGCAAGGAGGCGAGATCGCGAATCTCAGCGACTCGGGTCTCGGGAGTGGAAAGACCAAGTAATTGATCTCGATTAAATACTCGTCGACCTGATCTCGATTAGATAGTCGTCGACCTGATCGTCGTGTAAAATGTTTTTTGAATCGTTCAACGACGTTGGTTATCGGTGACAGCCCGGAAAAGTCGATGAGTGTTTTTCCAAAAGTCATGTCAAAAAACTTAGTGAAAGGCTTTATTACGAATGTTAAATACACAATTTCAAAGTCAATATTTGACTTCACACGGAATTTTACACGCAGCGATGTGCAGAAGACTGATGCCAAGAAATGAGGATTCCATTTAGGAGGCCATTTTTTTCTGTTGAATATGTCCAACGAATCCCCAATGACCAGATAATAAAGTCATCTCTTAAACTTCGTTTCCGCGTTTTTTCTGTTCTCTGGTCTCCTCTTCTCCGCGTAACTACTTGCTATATATGCTTCCATCTATATTTGCTATATAGATACACTCATATTATTATTCATCTTCCACTGAAATTGGTATTAGTATTTTTGCAATCAATTACTTATTCTGCAGCTGTGAACAGAAGAATTCTATAGGTTGGAGCGATATGGAAAAGAGAATAGCATCTGCACGATTGGTAATAATGATTGCCCTGCTTATGGTGGTCACCATGGTTAGTGAAAGTTCGGCTTCTAGGCCACTGCAATTTAAATTCGTATTTCAGGGAAATGTAATGGAAAGTAGTAATAATAAGAAGATGAAGAATGACTTGTTCGAATCAAATTGGGGTCCCGTAACTCCGTCAGGCCCGTCTGATTGTCAAAACTACAGGTCTCCCAGCAGCGGAGGTTCGTGTACAGTTAACGAGATTAATGCAGCGGGGATTAATGCGTTAAGGGATCGGTCGATTGGAATTACAAGAGTTGTTGATACTTCAGATCCGACTGTTAAAAGTAGAAATTCCGAGACTTAGAATTGCAGACATGGAACGTAAACCAAACATATATCCAAAAGAGAACGATTAGCAGAGAGAAGATTGCCCGAATCATGAAAAGAAAAAGGGTTGAGACACCATATAACTGATCATCTAATTTGGTCCAGCTGGGGGTTCTGAAAGCACTAACAGGCCCGCCAAATCATGGACTGTAGATTATAATTCTTTCATACTTATGTTTTTACTGTGATTATCCAGATTACCGAATCATATACATTTATTTATTCAAACATTATTTATTAATCCCATGTCTCATTTTTATATTGGTTGGTGATCATTTCCCACTCATGCGTCTGTGTATTCTTTAATTTGTTTTTAATGTATTTGTTTTTAATGTATTTAGAGAATAGCCATCAGAAGGCTCTTAAATTTTAAATTCTTAAAGTGCACCCGGAGAAGTGAGTCGCTGTTACAACTTAGGTTCAAGATATCTGCGAAAAAAAATGTTATTAAGAAAAAATGTTTTTTTTTTAATTAAATATTATAATAAAGAATTAACACAAATTTATCTAATGGTGTTTTTTACATGACATTTTGAAATCCCTTCAATGAGGGTTGAGATGGATTCTCACATAACATGCTGCATCTAAATGTTTTGTAATTGGAATTTATTTTTCTTTAATTAGCATAGATCCATGGGAGAGACTCTGACGGATCCATGGGAGAGAATAAGATGAAGCTGAAAAAGATATCTCTTCTTGGGAGGGATCTTCAAGAAAAATTCAGATAATGTCTGTCCCAATATTCAATGTTACATTTGTGAAAGTGTTACGGATGAAGGTGAGCAGATCGTTGTTTGAAATGTATGTTACATATTTGTGAGGGTGTTACATGTGAAAATGAGCAGATCGTTACCGGAATGAGAAGAAAAAGTTCAATCAGAAACTGATTGAAACATGAAAGAATAATTTATTTATTGGGAAGATAAAAGCTCGGAAGAAGAACCTCATCAACTTAGACAGAGCTTACGTGTTCCTATATTCCCGGTGATGTGAGCAAGGGCGGGGATGTGATGTGGGAGCATCCTTCAATAATGCATGCCCTCTACAACCAAAGAAATTACGTTTTCGTTTCTCGAGTTTTTTCTCATCGAAACCAATGACGTTTTTCATTGTTTTAGAGTAACGAGACTTGGACTCCGTCCGTTGTCATCATTGTTTTGTTCTTGAAGTAAAGTATCGCAGTTTTTGACGATGTTCGATAGGGCTCATTTCAATTTTTAGTGAAAGAGCGAAGTCACTAAGTTATTATTTGATTATTAATTATATTTTTATAAAGTATAAATTTTGTTTTAAATTTTAATATATATTATAATTAATTATTTTTTATATATATAATTAATTTTAAAAAATTAATATTTAAATTAAATGTATATATAATTATTTTTTATAACATATTAATATGTTTTAAATTAAATGTTTTTTTAAATGTTGAGTTTAATAGTTAAAAACATGTTTTTTCTCTTGAAAGATTATTGATATCTAAACTTTAATCAGTCTTAAAATTAAATTAATATGGTTATTTTTATTATTATTATTTAATTCCTTCTTTATATATAATTTAATATATATTAATAATTTATTTAGACTTAAATAATATATAATTAATTTTTTTTATAAATTTTTTTGATTTTGATTTTATTGTTCAATTAAATAAAATAAAATTGTAAAATTTCGGATCACTTTTAAATTATATGTGTAACAATATTATTATGTGGAAATATAATCTGGTCACTTAAAATGATTAGTTGATGGTCTATATGCAGTGTTAACCATAACCACGGCAACAGGCAAAGCAGTGTTAAGAAAATGCATCACCATCTACATGTCAAGGCAGATTTGCATAAGACCAGAAATACCAATGGCAGAGTGCCTTCAATGGAAAAGTCTGGATAGTTGGGTTTGGAGTCTTTGATATATTGAAATATTCAATATGTTCTTTTCTTTGTATCTCAATAAATATCAATATAAATATGGTATAACAAAAATAAATATGTATTTTTTATTTTATTTTTAGTAAAAATGAAGGTTGTATCTCTAAAATAGATATGTAATTTTTTATCCATTAAAAGTACACGCGTTTACACATGTAAAATGAAGTTGAATCAGTCAATAAACTACAAGAAATCCACACAAGTGGGATAGGTACGCTTAGTCTATCTCACAAGTATTTTAGGCTAGTTTAAGTGTGAAAATTGTTTAAAGGTCAAATTCACTTCTTGTTACAAGAACTTGATAAACATATACAAAATTAATTAACAACATATTGAAAAATTATTTAAATAAAAAAGAAATTCAAAATATTAAAGTGTAATTGCCATGGAAATCACAAATACTTATTTATTAATATTTATGAAGAAGTGATATTAATAGCTTAAAAACATTTTTTTATAATTTCAATATAACAAGTTTAATTTATTTGAAATATTCTATGTTTATAGTGATCGGTTTTAAAGACAACAAATGCTTATTTATTAATATTTATGAAGTTGTGATATTAATAACTTAAAAACATTTTTTTATAATTTCAATATAACAAGTTTAATTTATTTGAAATATTCTATGTTTATAGTTTATAGTGATCGGTTTTAAAGACAACTTCATATAAACAGAGTTTATTATTTAATATAATTAAATTTTATTTTATAATAAACTTTGTATTGTTTGATGTTCAATGAGGTATGGATTAGTTGTATATGACAATAACAACTTGGAGGAAGTGACTTCAAGTGGAATTATAGAGAAAAAGGTGATCGCGGGATGAAAAGCTTATTATGAGCTTGAAAACAATTGTAAATCAAGCTATCTTTGTATTTGGGACAAGAAGAAACTCCTCTTTGACACTCTCCTTACACGTGTTATTCTTTATGGATGTGAAGTCTAGGGATGTAGTATCTCTAGTGAATTATAGAGAAAGATAAAGCGAATACAAAATATTACTCTTTGACACTCTCGTTACACCTGTTATTCCTGGTATTCTTTATGGATGTCTGGGGATGTAGTATCTCTAGTGAATTATAGAGAAAGATAAAGTGAATACAAAAGATTAGAAACAAGTCTCTCCCCCATTGACAACATGGCTAGTCAGATACCTAATGTATAAGAATAAGTTAAACAACATGGAAGACAAGGGGATTCCTAAAATTGCTTCAAAATCATGTAGTAACCACCATAGACTCAAGCGAAGATGGCATAAAGATGCCCGGTCTTGGCTAAACTATTGGGGAATCATGGAAGACACCATTTTGCAGAATAAAGATACTATTAAAACTATCCTCAAATCAAAATTGAAGGAGAAAATGTTGTGTGATAATGACTTAGAGGAAAAACTAAAATTAAGATATTATAAGCATGTAATCAACCCTAATCTAGAAGATAAAAAATATCTATATGTTTTGACAAATGTAAAGAAAAAAATAAGTATTTCTAACATAAGAACAAATTCTCAAGAGCTCCATAGTGAAACTCGACATTGGTCGATTCCTAAAATGCCTTGGGATGAAAATGTTGAATATGAAAAACACTTTCTCTTAGATTTTTCAACCTATACCTATACCTAGATTAGATCTAATTTTCAAAATATTTGTCACACTACCAACATTTCTAACCTCTTAACTCAACTAAACTATGGTGATCTTGGCAAGCTTCTCTTAATATTTTTCAAGCACAGAAACATAATTCTAAAGAATAAAAAGTAATCACTTACCCTCTTAAGGTCCAATAGACCAATTCGGTCTTAGTGGAAGTTAATAATCTACATCTTCATCTTCATATATATGGGACATTTACATCTTTTGATGAAGAAGGAAAATAGAGCATTATGAAAGGAATTACAAGACCCATTTCTATAAGGGACATTGCTACCTTATAATTAAAGAGATGTTTAAGGAAATTATATCAATTGTATGCAGCTCACGTGGAAGAGACAGAAAAGACAAAATGGCCAAGCCTCGAAGATTTTTTAGTATTGCAAGAGTTTGACGATGTATTCCAAGAAATACTGGGATTTCCACCAAATGGAGAAATAGATTTCCCTATTGATTTAGTACTAAGAGCTTCCCCAGTATAAAAAAGAGTTTACATAATGAGTACACCTAAATTGAAACAATTGCAAATGCAACTAGAAGAATTGTTGAAGAAATGGTACATATGTCTAAGTGTTCCACCTTGGGGAGCACCAATACTATTTGTCAAAAAGAAGGATGGAACATTGAGGATATGTACTTACTTTAGACAGTTGAATAAAGGAACAATGAAGAACAAATACTCTCTACCCAGAATTGATGACCTCTTTGATAAACGAAGAGGGGAAAAGATATTTTCAAAGATATACTTGAGATCAAGCTACCATTAGGTAAGAATCAAAGAATAAGACATCCTTCAGAACCAGGTATGGGAATTGTCAATTTGTAGTGCTTCCCTTTGGACTAACCATTTCCCAGCTCTCTTTATGTGCTTAATTAATGAAATATTTATAAATTATTTGGATAAATTTGTTATAGTATTCTTGGATGACATACTTATTTATTCTAAGTCAGAGGAAGAGCATGAATACCACTTGAGATTGGTATTGCAAGTGTTGAGGGAACATCGGCTTTATGTTAATATTAATAAGTGTTTTGTTTTACCAAGAACAAATCCATTATTTGGGTCACATTATTTCATAATAAGGTATAGCAGTAGATCTAGAGAATATTGAAGCCATTAGAGGATGGACAACACCCAGGAATATTTCAGAAATCAGATCTTTTATGGGATTAGTCGGATACTGCACGAGGTTTATAACAATGTTCTCTAAGATTTCTCATCCCATCACTTCTTTGCAAAAGAAGAGAATTGAGTTTGAATGGACAACATAGTTTGAAGATAACTTTAATTTGTTAAAGGAATTACTTACCACTACACCTATTATAAAGACTGTTGATGCAAATGAGAATTTTGTGTTATGTACATATACATGCAAGGAAGGACTTGGTAGAATCCTCACTCACAATGGACATGTCATTGGTTATGAGTCCAAAAATATTAAAGAACATCAGAGAAATTATGCCACACATCATTTATAGTTTGATGTCATAGTTCATGCATTGAAGATGTGGAGGGATTATCTCATGGGAAAAAGATAATTTGAATTAAGGATAGACCATAGTGGTCTGAAATATCTTTTTGAACAACCAACTTTGAATGTCAGACAAACAATATGGATGGAATTTTTAAGTGGGTATGACTTTGACATCAAGCATATCAAGGGGAAAGAAAATAAAGTACATCTCAAGCATGCTACAACTGTTAGTATGCGTAAGTGAGATTTAAAGAGTAGAATTTAAGATGTTGTTACAAATCAACATAATTACCTACAAGTAAAAGAAAGTTTACATCAAGAAAATGTACAAGATAAAATTAAAGAGTATGAGATTAAGTAAGATGGATTTATTATGCCTAAGAATAGAATTTATGTTCCTAGCTCTGTAGAAATTAGGAATTTGGTGTTAAGAGAAATGAGTAATGTTTCATATGTTGTACATCCCGACTTCTAGAAAAAAATTGCAACAACAAGAAGCCAATTCTTTTGGCATGGAATGAGTAAGGATGTTGTTGATTACATTGACATATGTATGGAATGTCAAAGATTAAAATATTAGCATAGACACCCAACAATTTTTCTTCAACCATTCCCTATTCCAGAGATGAAATGGGAAGACTTCGTAACCATTGATTTTATAAAAATTGACAAAGGATGTTCATTTTGTTCCTATGAAAATGTCTCATACAACAACTAATATTGTAGAAATTCACATGAGGGAAATTGCTAGGTTGCATGGGATACATAAGACAATTGTTTCAGACAGAAACACAAAGTTTACTTCAAATTTCTGGAGATGATTATTTAAGGGATTTGGTAGAAATATGAACTTTAGCACAACATACCATCCACAATCAGATGGACAGGAAAAAAGAGTCAACAAAGTAATTGAGGACATGTTGAGAATGTGTTGATGGATAAACCATCTAAGTGGGAAGATTAATTGCATTTGGTTGAGTTTTCCTATAATAATGAGTATCAAGTTTCATTGAAGATAAGCCAATTTGAAGTTTTGTATGGTATAAAATGCAATACTCCAGTGAGTTGGAAATATGGAAGATCAAATGGTTAAAATTAAGAAGAATTTGAAGGCAACACAAGATAGACAGAAAAGTTATGCATATAAGAATAAGACATATAGAGAATTTAATGTGGGAGAGCATGTGATTTTGAAAGTGAAGCCCAAGAAGAGCTCATTGAAATTGGATAGTTGTACAAAGCTAGCAGCTAGATTCTGTCGTCCATTTGAAATATTGGACAAAATAGGGTCAGTTTCATATATGTTTGCATTGCTTACTTCCATGAGTGTGCATAATGTATTTCATGTTATTGGTTGACATTTGATTCAGATATAGCCATATGGATACTTTTAGGTCCATCCAGTGCGCATATTGGAAAAAACTCTAAATGTTTCAGAATTGAGTTATAGAGCTCGTAAAAGTTCATTGGATCTACTACTGTCATGAAGATGCTACTTGGGAACATGTAGATGACATTGGGGAAGAGTACATGCTACTTTCTGAATAAATTTTGAAATTTTGTTTTATGTTTTGTATATGCATCGAGGACAGTGCCAAAATAAGGTTGAGGGGAATGTAATACCCTGGTTTTGATTCCCTATATTAAATAATGTATTTTATTATTTTGTGAAAGGACTCAATGCCCAAATAATTATAAGAGGCCAGTGTGCCTAGGAAATATAATATTATGATTCCATGAGCGATGGGGCTTAAGGGATTAAGTATTTTATTATATTTTATTTATCCATAATTTATTTAATTAAGAGAAGTGGTTAAATGAGATTCTTGAGGGAAAGCCATGTGGTTCTTGATTTCCAAGTAAATATATAAACCCATCTTATGGGTTGTTTGGGAGTTCTTCTCCATTCACACTTTCACTCTTTCATTCGTTGTTGCCTAATTATTATTCCTTATTCATTCTTGTTATTGGATTGGGACATGGGGTAGGGGGGGTGAGGGGGTGAATTGTTTAGGAAGAAGCCATTGTTGGTTGGCTATAGTAATGGTTGGTGTATTCCAACCATTATTTTGTGTTTGCATGCCTGAGATGCATTGTCCTGTATTAAATTTTATTCATAGTTGTGAGTCTTCAGAATCCCAACATGGAGATTCTTGGCTAGATGAACTAGAGCCCTAGAATGAGGTGGATAGCCTAAGGGAATGTGTGGCAGAGAAGGGGGTCAATTCTCTTGGGTTGTGCAATCTGGAGAGAAAGGAGTCAGTGTACTTTGGATTGTTGTGTGTTGAGAAACCTATGAGAGCTTGAGCGCTGACTAGTTTGGGAAGTTGAGTGACACCCTGGAATCGTGTTTGTGGATTCATAGCCCTCACTCAAGGGTGACATTGCTATTGAAACTTGAAACACCAATGTCTATGGTTGGGTGGAACGTCCTTGATCTGCAAGCTACTTGGTGAATCACTTTGTTAAAGATAAGTGCTCTTTGTCATGTGTTTCTATGCTTGTTTATATTTCTCAGATATGTATCTTTAATGTGCTCGCTTACTCATTATTATTGTGCATGTCATATTTAAACATTATTTTATGTTGTAGCATAAATCTTATTATTCCATGTGTTGTCATGTGTTGTTATGATGTTATTTCACAATGCTTATTATTAAATAAATCTTATGAGAATTCAAAATCAAGTTAGAAGTGAGTTTTTTGGAGTAGTGTGCCCAACCTACATATATAAAAAGTGATACATGAAACGCTAATGAAATGGCATGTTTATGTAGGAGATGCTACACAATCAACTATAAGGGAGAAACAACAAATAGGACATGAAAAAGATGAGGTGCGTGAATGTTTGGAGTAATGAGAAGAATGCGAACCCAATCTAATCAAATTAATACTACCCAATTAGCGAACCCAATCTCAATTTCAACATAGGCGCTAGTAGTCGGTATTTAGATGGATCAAATTGCATATAAAAATAATAATGAGAGAAAGCGATATTATATGTATAAATAAAATTCATAATAACAACTAATTAAAAATAAGAAACTTTCTAAAAATAAATATATTTAATGATTTTGGACAACAAAATTATATTAAAGATAATTTTAGGAATGAAAATTTATTTTAAAATGTAGAAATTTGCGCCCATTTGATTTTTAATATGCTACTTCTAAAATTTTGAGGTCCAGTATCCGTTCACAAATTTGCCCGGCTGGAGGAAATGCGTCGATGTGAAAATATTTCATGGCTCTCGTTAGGAGCTCCCGTCTACTCAGTACACTGTATGGCATGAGCGGACGCAGATTTAGGTACAGCTCATAATGTTACCAGAGGTGATAAAGATTTAAATCGTGGAAGCTTATAAGTCAATATCGACAACTCGTGTAAATACTCGTCAAGCTGATCTCCATTAGATAGCCATTTTTTCTTCACAGAAAAAACGGAAAAAGAAAGACTTTATTCCTGATTCATTTCATTTTCAGAAATAGAGTTTCTTTTTTTATAAATGTAATGGGGATAAAATGTTTTCTGAATCGTTCAACGACGTTTTTTTATAAATGTATTGGAGGATAAAACGTTTTTTGAATCGTTCAACGACGTTTGTTATCTTTGACTGGCCGGAAAAGTCGATTAGTGCGTTCTCCAAAGGTCATGTCACAAAACTGAGTCAAAGGCTTTATTAAATACATAATTTCAAAGTCAATATTTGACTTCACACGGAGTTTTACACGCAGCGATGTGCACAAGACTGATGCCAAGAAATGAGGATTCCATTTAGGAGTCCAGTTCATTCTGTTGAATATGTCGAACGAATTCCCAAAGACCAGATAATAAAGTCATCTCTTAAACCTCGTTTGCGCGTTTTCTCTGTTCTCTGGTCTCCTCTTCTCCGCGTACGTACTTGCTATATATGCTTCCATCTATATTTGCTATATAGATACACTCATATTATTATTCATCTTCTACTGAAATTGGTATTAATATTGTTGCAATTTGTGAAGAGAAGAATTCTATAGGTTGGAGCGATATGGAAATGAGAATAGCATCTGCACCATTGATAATATTGATTGCCATGCTTATGGTGGTCACCATGGTTAGTGAAAGTTCGGCTTCTAGGCCACTGCAATTGAAATTCATATTTCAGGGAAATGAAATGGAAAATAATAATAATATTAAGATGAAGAATGGGTGGTTTGAATCCCTTAGGGGTCCCGTAACTCCGTCAGGCCCCTCTAATTGTCAAAACTTTAGGTCTCCCAGCGGAGGACGTTCGTGTCCGGTTAACAAGATTAATGCAGCGGGAATTAATGCGTTAACGGATCGGTCGATTGGAATTACAAGAGTTGCTGATACTTCAGATTCGACTGTTAAAAGTAGAAATTCCAAGACGTAGAATTGCAGACACGGAACGGAAATCATACATATATCCAAAAGAGAACGATTAGCAGAGAGAAGATTGCCCCCCGAATCATGAAAAGAAAAAGGTTTGAGAGACCATACAACTGATCATCTAATTTGGTCCAGCTGGGGGTTCTGAAAGCACTAACAGGCCCGCCAAATCATGGGATTCTTTCATATTTATGTTTTTACTGTGATTGTCCAGATTACTGTGATCGTCCAGATTACTGAACCATACACATTCATTTATTCAAACATTATTTATTAGTCCCAGGTCTCACTTTTATATTGGATGTTTGTTAATTGTATATAATATTATATATATGGTTGAGTAAAATAAATAAATGCAATGAAGATTTATGTTTTGCCACACAATTATTTGAGAAATATCATATTTATGGTTTAGCTGAGGATGGAAGGAATCCATATCTATTACGGCCCAGGTTGGCGATCCTGTTTCCGGTTATACGTCCCATTTATGCGTCTGCTCAATTTATCAGAATGGTGTTTTTTACACGAAATTTTGATGCACCTTGATTTGCTCAAAATTGTTATCGCTTTGGGTAACACTTTGGATGCACCTTGATTTGCTCAAAGTTTCAGTGATCTGTTTATTTCCTAAAATCCACGTTACTCATGGCCAATGGACCTCAATTCATTCAAAGTCATTACATCTCTTCTATCAATCAAAGTCATTTACTTCTCTGGCATCATTACGGATTACGGACTGCCCTAGAACCTTTAAAGATTAAATTTTAATAAAATTTAGTGAGAGCAAGAGTTCTGTATACATTGAAATATTCGATATGTCCCTGCTCTTTCTATATATATATAAAAGGATGGCTGTATAGCAAAAATCTAAATGTATTTTTTCTTTTAGTAAAAATAAAGGTTGTATTTCTAAAATCGATATGTACTTTTTTATCCATTAACAGTAAGGAGGAGTTTACATTAAGAACAGGTTACTTTATTTCGCCATGTTCACATGTCATATGAAGTTGAATCAGTCAATAAATTGCAAGAAATCCACACAAGTGGGATAGGTAAGTTTAGTCTTTTTCACAAATATTTTATGCTAATTAATAAGTGCGAAAATTATTGGAAGGTCAAATTCACTTCTTATTACAAGAACAAGAACTTGATAAACACACTCAAAATGAATTCACAGCACATTGAAAAATTATTTATAATATAATATAAATAGTATTATATTTATAGTATTATAGTATTATAAATAGTATGAAAAATTATTATATTATTTATAATATAATATAAATAGTATTATATTTATATTTATAAATATTTACGTAGAAAGGTTTATATTTATTGGAGATGGCACAATTAATCATCTTTTAATTTAAAATTTTAATCTAATGGTTAACAATTAAAAATGTTGGAATATTCTTAGTCGTCCTCCCAAATCAATGAATGTGATTTACTCTTCATAACTTCCTTATATTTTTGAATGCATCAGTTAACCTGTTTACCTTTTAACATTTACCTAATCATATTAAGAAATTACTGTACCACCATATGATTGCCACGTTTAACTAATTAACCTTTGGAATTACCACATTTAACATTAATTTTTGGATTTTTTTAGCTCTATGTACGTTTCAATTCACCAGAATATTGTCAGTCCAGATAACTTTCAATGTTCACCAACCACAACACCAACCACTTTACGACTATGCTAATATAAATACAAATAAATTTTTTTATCATGGACAAAGTTCTTGTTGAGATACCCACTATACATCCACCATCCCAATTCGTCATGCACTTCCTATACTTTCTTTAATGGAATTTTATTTTACCAATTTCCCGCTATCTCCGATTCTTTCATTATAATGTTTTGCAACATTAAACATCGGTGAAATTCCTGTGTAATTAAGTAAATCCAACTTATATGCATTATATATATATATATATTTATATTTTTATATATATATTTATATTTTTATGATATGTTTTATTTTTTTTATGTTTTGCATCATTAAACATTGGTGAGATTTCTTTGTCAATAGGTAAATCTAATTTATATGCTTTATAAAAAAATAAATATTTTTTTTAATGATATGTTTTATTATTTTTTTAGTTTGTTATAAATTATCATCAAAACTATTTCCTTTCCTTTCTTAGCTGAACCATAACTAAGTCTCCTTTAAAAAATGTCATCATTTTCCTTTTTTAATATACATTCTTTCTTATACATTTTTTCTTAGGTGAGCCATCACTAAGTCTCCTTTTATAAATGTCTTCATTTCTGTTTTCTAATATACATTGTTTTTGTAATTGTCATTTTTTGCAATTGATTTCTTACATATTCAAGTATATATCTTTTACAATTTGAAAAACCTTTAATCCACACTTTTCACATGCTTGAAAAATTACATCAAGTTATAATATTGTATGGCACTATCATGTTTTATCCACTACTAAACATCTTAGTAAATTACCAAGGTTTCTTTTCACAATCTTTGTGTTTTCATATACTTAAGGGTAATAAACTAAACTACAATATAGATCCCAACTTTCAGAAATTTTCCAAAAGTTCTTTAAGAATTTTGTATCCCTATTTAAAATCATAATCTTGGGGATCCATGCAACTAAACTATTTCTAAATAATAAATAAGAAAACCACATTGATCACATCACTTATCTTCTTGCATGCAATAAAGTGTGAGATTTTTGAAAATATATCCACAAGGACCATGATTAAATCATTACCTCTTTATTTTTTTGGTAATCCCCCCAAAAAATTCACCATTAAATATTCCCAAAGCTTTCAGTGGTACAAGTAAAGGTGTACTACTTAATTTATAATCTCTTGCCATTTCTTCAATGCTTTAATTATAGAATAGTACTACTCCAATTGTTGGCCCACATGCATCACAATTCACTAGGAAAACTTTGTTGAAATATGGTAAGGTTAATACCAATTTTGGAATAGACTTTTTATTTAAGTTATCAATACTATTGTATGCACATATACTCCTAAATTTTTAAATAAACTTGGACTATAGAAACTTGTTAATACATTGATAAGTTTTTAGAAAACTGAGGTGGTTTTAGAGTAAAATAAGTTGATTCTATAAAATGTGGGTGAAAAATTTAAGAGAAAAAAACATAACCCACTGAATTCCCCTCCCCCCCCAAAAAAAAAAAAAGATGGAAAATTATCCCATGAGAGAAATTTATCCCTTAAAATTTACCCTGATATAAGGATTAAGCAAATTTTATGACGAATATACAATTAAAAATTTTGATCCTTCATTCCATCTAAATTCTTCACTTTCTAATAAGTTAACACAATGACATATTCCTATCACTTGTGCTCCCTATAGGTAGTAATATTGTGTAGTGAAGTTTGATGTATGAAAATTGAGTGAATAATGGAGTTAGGTGTTTGCTTCAGTGAGTGATTAAGTGGGTCCCCGACACTAAAACGTAAATTAAGTCTGCTCAATTTTCCAATATCCTCAAGGATATCAACATTTATATATTTAGGTGGTTTGAGATTTCCTAGTATGTTTGGGTTAGCATTTGTTACTTCCATGTTGTCAATATTTTGACAATTTGGAGAATTTGGATTTTGATTGTCATGCTTCACATTCCTTATGTGAGAGTTTGGAATATTTTCCATTCTAATAACAACTCGAAGTTAACTATAAGAAAAAAAACATTATAGGAAATAATAAATTACTAAAAACATATTAATCAATGGACCAATAATCAAAATTAACTTATACCTTGTGCACATTGGAAGAGACAAAACCACCACAATGTTTCTCGTTAATTATTGAATACCACAAGATAGAAATGTTTTCAATTAATTGTTGAATACCACAACATAGAAATTGATTTTGGCTACCAAAAATTGGCATACGACATTCTCTTGCTAGAAATCATGTCTACATTTTGCTAACATTATGTTTATGAAATGATAATGTTTTGCAACATTAAACATCGGTGAAATTCCTGTGTAATTAAGTAAATCCAACTTATATGCATTATATATATATATATATATATATATATATATATATATATATATATATTTATATTTTTATGATATGTTTTATTATTTTTATGTTTTGCATCATTAAACATTGGTGAAATTCCTTTGTCATTAGGTAAATCTAACTTATATGCTTTATAAAAAAATAAATATTTTTTTTTATGATATATTTTATTATTTTTTTAGTTTGTTATAAATTATCGTCAAAACTATTTCCTTTCTTAACTAAGCCATAACTAAGTCTCCTTTAAAAAAATGTCATCGTTTTCCTTTTTTAATATACATTCTTTCTTATACATTTTTTCTTAGGTGAGCCATCACTAAGTCTCCTTTTATAAATGTCTTCATTTCCATTTTCTAATATACATTGTCTTTGTAATTTTCATTTTTTGCGATTGATTTCTTACATATTCATGTATATATCTTTTACAATTTGAAAAACCTTTAAACCACACTTTTCACATGCTTGAAAAATTACATCAAGTTATAATATTGTATGGCACTATCATGTTTTATCCACTACCAAACATCTTAGTAAATTACCAAGGCTTCTTTTCACAATCTTTGTGTTTTCATATACTTAAGGGTAATAAACTAAACTACAATATAGATCCCAACTTTCAGAAATTTTCCAAAAATGTTTTAAGAATTTTGTATCACTATTTAAAACCATAATCTTGGGTATCCATGCAACTAAACTATTTCTTTAATAAATAAGAAAACAACATTGATCACATCACTTATCTTCTTGCATGCAATAAAGTGTGAGATTTTTGAAAATATATCCACAAGGACCATGATTAAATCATTACCTCTTTATTTTTTTGGTAATCCCCCCAAAAAATTCACCATTAAATATTCCTAAGGCTTTCAGTGGTACAAGTACAAGTAAAGGTGTACTACTTAATTTATAATCTCTTGCCATTTCTTCAATGCTTTAATTATAGAATAGTACTACTCCAATTGTTGGCCCACATGCATCACAATTCACTAGGAAAACTTTGTTGAAATATGGTCAGGTTAATACCAGTTTTGGAATAGACTTTTTATTTAAGTTATCAATACTATTGTATGCACATATACTCCTAAATTTTTAAATAAACTTGGACTATAGAAACTTGTTAATACATTGATAAGTTTTTAGAAAACTGGGGTGGTTTTAGAGTAAAATAAGTTGATTCTATAAAATGTGGGTGAAAAATTTAAGAGAAAAAAACATAACCTACTGAATTCCCCCCCCCCCAAAAAAAAAGATGGAATATTATCCCATGGGAGAAATTTATCCTTTAAAATTTACCCTGATATAAGGATTAAGCAAATTTTATGACTAATATACAATTAAAAATTTTGATCCTTCATTCCATCTAAATTCTCCACTTTCTAATAAGTTAACACAATGGCATATTCCTATCACTTGTGCTCCCTATAGGTAGTAATATTGTGTAGTGAAGTTTGATGTATGAAAATTATGTGAATAATCGAGTTAGGTGTTTTCTTCAGTGAGTGATTAAGTGGGTCCCCGACACTAAAAAGTAAATTAAGTCTACTCAATTTTCCAATATCCTCAATGATATCAACATTTATATATTAAGGTGGTTTGAGATTTCCTAGTATGTTTGGGTTAGCATCTGTTACTTCCATGTTGTCAATATTTTGACAATTTGGAGAATTTGGATTTTGATTGTCATGCTTCACATTCCTTATGTCAGAGTTTGGAATATTTTCCATTCTAATAACAACTCGAAGTTAACTATAAGAAAAAAAACATTATAGGAAATAATAAATTACTTAAAACATATTAATCAATGGACCAATAATCAAAATTAACTTATACCTTGTGCACATTGGAAGAGACAAAACCACCACAATGTTTCTCGTTAATTATTGAATACCACAACATAGAAATGTTTCCAATTAATTGTTGAATACCACAACATAGAAATTGATTTTGGCTACCAAAAATTGGCATACGACATTCTCTTGCTAGAAATCATGTCTACATTTTGCTAACATTATGTTTATGAAATGATAATAAAATGACAAATAATGAGATAACGAGTTTTTATATATATTTTTCAATAAGAAGGTAAGACATTTTCATAAGAAGTACATACTTCAAAATGTGTATGCATATGTTATTAGGTCACCTTGTCATTTGTGTGGTAGAAAACATGCATGTATTTTTGGATTGGTATTTCCAAGACTATTTGATGATTGACATTTATGCATAATTTCTAAAATAAAATACATACTCATTATCCTTTTTATAGGTAATCCCTTCTTTCTACATTCTTTAACTCATCAAATATAGATATCATAGTTGTGCGATATTATATTTTGTGAAGTTTGAGTCGTTAACTACTTATCTTCGAGGCACTATTTCACATTATAACATTCTAGCACCACCCTCATTGCCTATCATATTTTGGTCTTGCTAAGAAAATGTATTTCCTAGTTGTATTTTAGTTTTCCTTACATCCATCGAAGCACAATTATATATATATATATATATATATATATATATATATATATAGTGGTTCTTTTGCACTCTGGGCATCCATCCAAAGACAACTATAAACATTGTTCGTATATAGAAGTTGTGACACTTTTGCACTCTTTTGGTTTTGTTATTTTTAATCTTTCACCATCCAATATCTATTAGCTTAGCCCTTATAGAGTTTATAAAATACATATCATAGAGAAAACATGGATTATGATCAAACAAAGTATCTAAAGTATAGTTAGATTTCACTCATGGAATTATTTTTTCCTAAGCTTCATCAATATCATTATATTGAATTTATATTAAAAATGATGATTTGTCATCAATGCAAATTATCTTATGGGTAAGTCTCTGATATCCTTCACTCTCATCTTGTAATGTTTTCTCTCATCTCGAAAAGTTCAAGGGTCGGTCTCACTAAATTAAGAATGAATACCAACCATCACAAACCTTGTAACATATATGAAGCATGAATAAAATGAAAGATTCAAATCCTCCTATTTTGTCTATTATAAAATCTATGATATATATTGTTTCATGTTTACATATCTTCACACTTTCATATGGTATATTCATTGTGAAGACTTGAAATCTATTTTCTATAAGTAGAAATCTTACTTAGTTTCAAAAACATTTGTTACATATCCTTAAATTTAGTTGTATTGAGCACTTGATGTCTTATTAATTCATTGTCTAATTTACATAATCAATGTTGCATGTCCATTATCTGAAACACTAACTCTACATAGAGCATATATTCAATCTATGATATTATTCACTTCCATACCTTAAATGTTATACAAAGTATTTACCGATTTTCTTTTCTCAATATAAATATTTAAATTAACTTACTATCATATATTTATATCTCTTTTTCCTAGAAAGAAAAAATATTTATCTATGTTTTGATTTACACATTTTTCTTTCTTTATAAAATATAATTTTTTAAAACCTTATTTATAAATATTAAATATAATTAACTCCATCTAATATTCTAGATGGCAATTTGTGATATTATAATACTAATTTTCAGTTTTATGATATTATAATACCTTCACATGAAAGTGATATTATAATACCTTCACATGAGAAGGGTTATATAAATTAAAAATTTATGCACATCTAATATACTAGATGACAATTTGTGATATTATATACCCTTCATATACTAATTTTCAGTTTTATGATATTATAATACCTTCACATGAAACTGATATTATAATACCTTCACGTGAGAAGGGTTATACAAATTAAAAATTTATGCACATATTTGTTTTGAAGAAAAATGTCTTTTTCCAATTGTGAAAATAATTCAGTTTTATGATATTATAATACCTCCACGTGAAACTGATATTATAAGAAGGGTTATATAAATTAAGAATTATCCTTTACTTTACTTCATGCATCCAGATCTGTATACCACTTTGACTTTTCGTCTCATTGACTTTTCGTCTCATATTGATTGATTGGTAAGTATTTCTTACTGCTATTTCTTATGCTTACTCCTGATAGTTCATTGCCTTGCCTATCTGCTACTCCTTCATCGATAAAGTAGAGATCAGACTAGCTCCTATTTCTTAGACTTGGATTGGACTGGAAAAACTAAACTACTAGACCACCTGATCAATCAGACCACCTTAGAAATCAGAATGCCGCAACACCCACCTATTGAAGGGGACCACCTACAGATTGAACAAACAAGGGAAACAGCACGAGTTGTTTGGAAGAAAAATATATTTTCCCAATAGTTAAAATAATTTTGAATGGGTGAATTTCTTTTTATAAAAAAATAATACTTAAATAAATATATATTTGTTTTTATATATTTTAATAAATAAATTAATAAAATTACAAAATACTTTCATATTTTAATTTAGAATTTATAAAATATCTGATTTATAAGAATATGGATCACACCATTGTTTACATTTACATTTTTATATAGACATCTCAAAAAAGATTAGTCCTCAAAAGTAAATTTACACTATAAAAATATAAAAGTTCATTGATAATTGATTTTACATTTTTATATGATGAAAAGGAGAGTTTGAAGAAAATCACAACTTGAGAGATAGGATTAAAGAGATAAAAGAAAAACTGACCAATAAATTGATCCTTAGTAATCTGGAAAACAGATATCAAACCCATCAAAGTTGGACTATGAGTGTAATTAAGGAATCTTGAACCTCATAATTTTCTAAAAGGGAATATTCTAGAAGATGAGGTGGCCACCAATCGGTTTGGATCTCACTCACTTCTCGGATTTAGTGGGATCATCCTAATCCCCTCATCCATCTCTCTTTTACACTATATAAATAGGGATATCTCATGGAAAAGGCTAAGGTTTGCAAGGGCTTGCATATGCATGAAGAGTTCTACTACAAATTATCCTTGAGAGCTTTTCTTTAGTTCTCTAAGTCAGATTGTGAATCTTCTTCATCAAAGGCATTGGAGAAAAGGTGTGTGTGTTCGAGAAAAGAGCCATCGAAAGGGGAGCTTGCAACATCAAGGAATGGGTTGTATTATCCACTTTCCATTTAATATAGTGCAGCAATACATTTCTTCCCTATAAAGGTGCATTAACTTTTATTGTATAACTCATTGATCTTATACATAGAATTC
>JASDQU010100917.1:87973-106134 GCA_032191745.1 Picea mariana | reverse complement strand
ACTTCTGGGGTGTAAATACTTCATGGGGTATAGACACGGCTGAAAGCAAAGAACCTCTGCATCAGGAAGATAATCAGGCTCCACAACCAACAGAAAAGGGGTAGTTAAAATAACCATTACTACTATGTGGATAAAAAAAATTCTCATTGATTTAGGCATTTAGTTTCATCAGTCGATCATCATCTGATGTGACAAATAGAGCACTCTAAAGTTCTGCAGAGATCTAGTTCAGAGGCAGTGGATGAAGCACATTGAGATCCACATGAAGTACATCTAGGACTTAGTACATGAGGGGATCATTGGTATGCATTTCTTCCCTTCAACATAACAGACTGCAAAATTCTTCACCAAGACCTTGACTGAGAAAAAGTTCTATACTCTGCACAGTCGTCTTGCAGTGAAGGACATAGTGTCCTAGCAAATGTCAGTTCTTATTTTTAAATACATTGTACTTTGAGGGGGGGTGTTTCCATGACGTTTTCCCTCTTTCTTGGTTTATTTTAGTCTATCTTTTCTATTTGGATACCTGACATGGCCTGATTGTCGAGACCCATTCTTTATTTTCACCATAGTGATGTTTAGAGGGGGTGTTGGAGATACTTCACACACACCTAGGATTTATTTTTCCTAATATTTTTCCTATGTTTATTAGTCATTATTCAGTCTCCTATAGTTTAGGGAGAATATTCCTCTAGGATAATATTCTCTTTAGTTCACACTTCAATTTGATCAGTTGAGTGGAGTCTAGATGCCACATTGGTATCATCACCATGCAACATTGGGATCATCACCAGCTAATGAAAATTTTCATTGGTATCATCACTAGACTAGTGAATTACTCATGATTCTGTGATCTCCTCCTCACTTCACTCTGTTTCAGTCAGTTAATTGAAGACTGAGAGACTAGTTAACTCAAACTAGGTGGCAGTTCACTCCCGTAACTGCTTGAGAGACTAGACTTGGTGGCAATTTACTCCCGTAACTAATGGCGTGTGTCCAAATCACTCTATACCACCTATATGGCTCATTTGATTCTCCTCCAATATCCATTATTTGAGTTATAGAGAGTATATCATGTGTAAATTATCATTCAGTCATTTTGTTAATGAGAATTCTTCCATTCTTTCTCTCATGCTTCTCTTTTCTCATATTTTATTTGCAAATTGTGTATATCATTTGATAGCTAGATCTATTTTGTCTAGGTTCAACATATTTACACATATTTATAGTTTGAAAAATGAAGGTAATATCCTCCTGCTAGTAGAATTTAATGCTAGGACTGCAACTAAACAAGCTACTCTTTTAAGCATTGATTCCAACCATAATCCTTTATGGCTAGATGAGGACCTTTCTTTATCAATAGCTACAAAATAATATTTGAATACCTAATTGATAATTTATTTGGCATTGAGTTGGTCAAGCTCTACAACTCTCAAGACCTAATAATTTGAAATGGAGTAACGAGGTGGCCAAAATCCAACCAGATGACTTGTATTCATTGGCTAGGTAGTAGTGCCATAGATTATGTGATATTTTATATCCATGTTTCCCGCCAAATAGCAATTTTTTACCTTTTAAATGACCATGAACCAAACTATGATCACAAACCTTTAACTTTAACTCTAAACTTTTCCATGCACACGAGCGCCATTGAACAAAATTACGATAATCAAAGGCAATTGTGCTTTGACAAAAGTAAATTTGACCTTTTCTTAAAGGATTTAAATAGTAAATTACATCTCCTAACTTATAAGGACAATATTGAAGAACTCCATCATAATTTTACAACTACCCTTTCCACTTCTATTAACAATTTCTCCTTCGAGGTGTCCTGTAAAAATAATAATTGAAAAAACAACCCTTGGTATGATAAAGAATGTAAAATTTCTAGGAAAGTCATTAGGGATGCTTCTAAAGAGTCCTTAAAACTTGATAAGATCAATATGTACAAATACGTAATTAAAATGAAAAAAAGGTATTATATTAATAAAAGGAAAGAGCATCTTTCACAACTATCCAAGATGTATCCTAAGAATTTTTGGAGCCAAATTTTAAACCACAATACTAAAGAAAATAATATGATTCCCTTAAGGGACATGGATTCCTACCTTAAAAGTATTTATGATTTCACTAATACCATGGACACCACTCCTGTTGTCCCTACATAGGATGAAATTTTTTCTTTAGATGACATTGAGTTCAAGGTTAAGTGGCTTGCAAATGGGAAAGTTACAGACATTTAAGGCTACCAAGATGGAATTTTTAAAATCGGAGGATCTGTCCTTATCCCTCACATACACAAGCTCTTCAATTTAGTAGTCAAGTAGGGCTTCCTTAAACCCTGGATGAAAAGCATTATTGTTCCTATTTTTAAAAATGGGTATAGATGCATTCCCTCTAATTATAGGACCATTATGGTTAGCCTGATTTTATCAAATCTTTATGGAATTATTTTGGAAAATAATATTAGTCTTTGGCTAGAAAGTCACAGTAAAAGAGATAAAGGCCAAGCTGGATTTAGGATATATCATGGCGCTATGGACCGTCATGTTACCTTTAGGATCATTGCAGGGAGTTCCACATTACTAAAACCAATCTTTTTTTTTTGTTGACTTTAGAAAAGATTTTGACATGGTTCCTAGGAAAAAACTTTTGAATAGGTTGGAAGAGATAGAAGTGTCTCTCGATTTGAGGGTTGTTTCAATAAGGATGTATGAGGATGTTATTGCTAAGTTTAAAAACAATAGGGTCTGGTCGAAATATATTAACTACAATATTGGTGTCAAACAAGGTTGTCCCTTGTCCCCTACTCTTTTAGGCATATACATTGATAAGTTAGACGATTTCTTGCAAGAATCAGGTTGTGTCAGCCCTAATATCACTGGTACAGTCATCAATCTTCTTCTTTATTCCTATGATATTGTTCTTATGTCAAGGAGTCCCCATGATCTTGAAAACCAACTAAGAATCCTCAGGTATTTTGGCTCCAATATGGGTATGATTGTTAATACTAATAAGACTAAGGTCATGATTATTAAATCCAATAATATCACTTATGATACCTTCATATATGACAACAACAAATTTTAGGAAGTTACTTCATACAAATATATTGGAATTGATATTCACCACAAACTCAACTGGAATTATAACATTGAGAAAAGCATTATTGGGGGATGGAAAGTTTATTATGGTCTTGAAAAAAATTGTAAATCATCCAACATTTGGATTTGGGATAAGAAGAAACTCCTATTCGATATTCTTGTTAAACATATTATTCTTTATGGATGTAACGCCCCCTCCATTACAATAACAAATAACGATGTAAAATAGGTAAAAAAAAAAAATACATTAGGAAATTATAAACATCACATCATTAATCACATCACAAGCAAACATTATCATAATTATTAATGACACAATCGACACATTAACATAATCATTAGCGACACATGATCGACACATAATCAAAATTAGAAATGTGATTCAACACATCATGATTCTGAAGAAAAATACAAATAATTGATCAACCATGTCATTGAACATTTAAAGAACTACCCACCCAACCGATCCTTCATGGTTAGGATCTTCAGGACACATAAGAAATGCTCAAGCCCAGGATTCATTCAATTGATTTTTACGACTTAAGGTCTCAAGGTTGTCGATTGTTCAGAGGAACAAGGAGATATCTATTGGAGGAGGCATTTAATCCAATCACAACTCATAACTCTAGACTAGATTATCAGTCATACATCAACATTATTTCATGGCGCAAGAGTAATCTAATTACTCAATCAATCATACATCAACATAAATTTTATGGCGCAATATTAATCGTCAACCTTATTTTCATGGTGCAAGAGTAATCATCAACCTTATTTTCATGGTGCAAGAGTAATCTAATTACATAATCAATCATACATCCACATAAATTTCATGGCGCAAGATTAACCTAGTTACTTAATTAATCATACATCAATATTATTTTCAAGGCGCACGATTAATCTAATTACTTAATTAATCATACATCAACATTAATTTCAAGACGCAAGAGTAATATAGTTACTTAATTAATCATACATCAAAATTAATTTCAAGGCACAAGAGTAATTTAATTACTTAATTAATCATACGTCAATATTTTTTCAAGGCGTGCGCATAATCTAATTACTTAATTGATCATACATCAACATTAATTTCAAGGTGCAAGAGTTATCTAGTTACTAACCAATAATACATCATTCATCAAATATTCATGGTGCAACAGAAAATTCTACTACAACATACATCCATTAATTGATGCAATTACCACCTACGATACATTCCAACAAGAGACGGACTACAGTGACACATATCAATTAAATTGATGTAATTTCTCCTATGAAACCTCAAACAATAGTCCAACTACAATTTACTATGTACATAAAACAAGTTATACACCACACCCTTAGTGTTTCTCTAGAGATTTATTCCCTTATCATTCTAAGGGTTTGACAGTAAGGAACTAACCACTAATAATATATAATTATTCCAAAATTAAATTTCTTTTATTAAGAATTCATAGGTAGATCAATTTTCTCAAGAAAGACATACCATTCAAGTTATCCTTCAATACATATATCTTTTAGTGATTTAATTTTCAATTCAAATGGAATTTGTTTGAACTCTTAATACTTATCACAAACAACAATTTAAACTCCTTCTCTACACGAGATGGTTCATTCTAAAAATTTTGGGTTGGGGTATAACAATTGTCGAGATTCTTAATTAATTTCAACTCTCTAAATCTACGTGGGAACTCAAACCTATCAATAGTGTGTTGCAAAATGACACTTTTGTGATGTCTCCACATAACTTATAATTTTTAATTGTACTCAAGCCCACCAACATTCTTAGTTGGAATTTGTATTGCAAAATATTTTACACAAAAATTTATAAACACAATGGTTAATAACTAGAATTAAAAGAACGTCTTGAGCAGATTGACATGTAACTCTACACTTCGAATGTTTTAAAATATATCCATTCAAGTTTTTAAAATATATCCCCAACTTTTAAGATAACATCCACAAGTAGGAGGAAGGGGCCAGGTTTCCAGGAATCGAATTGGATCTGAGCTAAGCCTAGAAGAACAAATTCTCCACAAGAACCTTGTGAGGGAATGTGCATTAATTAGAGGAAGAAATCGATTTTTTGGAAGAAGACCGAGGGATGAGAGGAGGGTGGACCTGCAATACAAATTCAGTCATGGAATGAGGAATGAGAATGGGTGCACTCAGCATGCCCTAAATATATTAATGGATGAGAAAAGGTGAAAGGCGCACTAGCATGCCCAAATTATGTCTAGGTTAAGTTACAAGAGGGGTGCACTCAGCATCACAATTCTTTTCATGGAGTGATCCAAGAGGATGGGCGCTGTGAGAAAGCCCGATCTTTGTCCAGGGAGGGAGAAAGAGGAAGGGCACATTGAATCAAGGAGCCTTTGAAAGACTGTAAGAGTGTGTGTGAGTTGTAGAGAAGGGAAAATTGTTCTCATTGGGGTGAGTGCATGTTTCACAAAGGAGGCCTTTGTAAGACTATATGTGTGTGTGGTTTTTTCAATGTGGAGTGAATCTATTGAATCCCCCGTGCTCACACCTATCTCAAAATATATGGTCCCGAGCCCCTACTTAAAGCATATAAACAAGAGATGGGAATACCAAGGATCGTGACTACAACAAGTGTCAACCATTGGGAGAGTAAACATGAGGTGCGTAATACCAATGCACTATGCAATTATCCCCTCGACTCAACAAATTCCTCAGGAATGGAACCCAAGCTTAAATTCGACAGCACTATAAAAAATTCTAAATCTCATAAATTTAAAGTTCGAAAGAGTGGTCACAGGGGTTATACATTCCTCCCGGATATTTCCTACGCACCACTAAATAAAATACATAATATCTTTTAATATGAAAATGAGACATTTATGTCACTACTACATATGACCAAACTTGCCACGGTTTTTCGTTGCTATTGCCACACATATCTGTCGCACTTTCCACGAAAGCAAAGACTATTTTTCGTGGAACTTTTTTCGTCGTTATATCCATGAACTAGTTACTCGTAGAAAAAACGACAAAATAATCCCTCCACATGTCATGATCCTCAAGATAGGTTTACCTTATAAAGAGTGGAAATAACGACGAAACTTTGTCGCAATAAGGATGAAATACCATGCCAAAGTAAAAAAATTACCAACAGATTATGATGCAGATGCCATAGGTTCGACACAAAAGTGTGGAAGGTTGCAAAGAAAAAGTGTGGCAATAGCAATGAAAATGTTTGGTAGATAAAACATTTACAATGCAGATGCTATATGTGCGACGCAAAACTGTGGAAAAGTGCGACGAACTTTTGTCGATATTGCCACATTACTAAAACCTAATCATTACCTTCCGACAAACTTTCGTCTATATTTCCACGCTTAATAAAAACTAATCATTACCTTGTGATGAACTTTCATCGATATTGCCATGCCTCCTGTAGGTTTAAAAAAAAAAATCTACATGAGAAGATGGATGTTGGGATTCGTGAGATCTTCCAAAACAATGGATTCAACCATGGGAGTGGATGGGGGACATAATTAGAATTAGGGTAATAGGTCTCTATGGAATTAAGTGGATCATATCCCACCATGATTTTATAATTATTATGAAGTGGGGTATATTGAAAGGAATTACTTATATCCTCACCATCCTTGATGTGGGTACTACCAAAAGACAATACATAATACGTATGATTGTGTACAATTGATTAATAAATGGGAAGAACAATGTATGGAATAGAGTAGTGATAATATGGTGAATTTTGATCTCTATATCCATGGTGAAAATATAGTAGGTTGTGCCTACATTGGGATCAATATCCTCACCTAGTTTGGAGCCAATTCTAGCACAAACATGAGAGATGTAAATCAAAGACCCATATATCAAGCTTTATTGTGAGCACCAAGGTTTGATGTACTATGAAAGAAAGGTTACTTTAAATATGTAATTAAGGTAATGCATGAAGCTATTCATGCTAGAAACATAGTTACTATGAATGCAAGAAATAGAAAACCTTCCATAATTTGGCCACTAAGCTAATGCATGATTCTACTAGTATATATAGTGGAAGATGAAGTCAAAGAATTTTTGAAAATTTTTCTACAGATAATAAACAATGATAAATCCACAACAAAGTTAAGGGAGGTCCTTGGGACAATTTTTGAGTCACCAATAGAGGCACAATACGGGCCCGTAAGCCATGTCCAGCGAACAAGGTATGGAAAATAATTTATCTTAAATGCATTGATTCAATAATATGAAGTGTGAGAATTTATGCTCAACTTTGGGTTGGATGTTAACATCCTACTGAAGTAATCATGGGAACTCATGGGATGACCAAATTGGGTCCACTTGTCGATCTAGTGGTAGTTGGTGAACCAATCACACATTTTCCCCATTGTCAAATTGGCGAGATGGAATTTTATCTCGATTGTATGGATATTTATGCTTACTTTGAATTCATTGACATATTAGATGACAAATATCCATACCTAGTATTGTAATGGATTTATTGGGAATTGGATAATGATGTCATTTGTTAATAAGGATTATTGGATGGTATATCCATTGTATCTAATGTAGGGAAATACATTTGTTAAATAGATAGAAGAAGTATTGGATGAATAGGATAGTTGGAAGACTACATTAATCTCACTATAGGATAGTTGGAAGACTACATTAATCCAACTTAGCATGGAAAGTTGAGTTGGAGAGTAGTATTCTCCTCTGTCATTTATTCCAAAGTGTCCATTAATTTTGGGTTGACTAGGGAGTATGATAATTAATTGACACAAATATGCACACTACCAAATTCCATTAAGTGGATTCATGTAGAGATTAAAGATCCACTAGTGTTTAATGGCACAACTAATGCCACAAAATTTATGGAAAACATAACTTAACACATCATGTTTGAATAGAGGGTATAAACATTGGATATCACTTTGGTATATATCCTTGAATGACTGTGGGAATTTCATTATGAACTTTGGACTCACAAGAAGATATAATAGGACTAGGAACCTACTAGACATAAGGTTTGTGTTGACCCATGTTCCCATCCACCGATATTGATAAGGACAAGATATTGATATGATCCAAAAGACTTTGAAATTCCAATTCATAGGGACTATGAGGGGATATATATATATATATATATATATATATATATATATATATATATATATATATATATATAAGAGTAGTCTGACTTAGTGGAATGTATAGGGCTATACGGGCTCGAACCATAGACCTTCTAGGTAGAACAAATCAAAGTTCTTATTATCAAAATAATTTGAACTGTTCCAATAACCCAACATGCATTTTATCGCATCGGTATCTTTCATTAAAGTATATTGTTTGCTAATGAACTATTTAATTCATTTCATCTCCTAGACACATGAATATAAGTAATAAATGAAAAATGACACTCAAGGAGTCTCACCTGCAAAAGATTCTGTCGAAGAGTAGGATCATCAACATAAATAAATATTTTCCAAATAGTCCCTACAATTCAATGGTACTTCTTATATCGTGGAGCATGTGTATCATTGTGAAACTCACTAGTATACACAAGGAATTTCTATTTAGTAGTGGGTGCATAAATGTGTACCCACCTTAGAGTCACTGTTGAAGAATTGGTACCTATAGAAGAAAAATGTAATGATAGATGACCTACTGACCATAACTACAATTTAAGTTCTATGACACTTTTCAACTTTGTGAGGAAGATATGTTAATTAGTGGGGATATAAAACAAATTAAATGTTTTCCACTAATGGGACTACCATAATGTTTTACCATGGATTCTTTAGAGGAATATGTCACAAAAGAAGGTCATTCTCTGTGGTTTGAATAAATAGAGGTGCACGATGTAGTCACATAAGCCAAGAATACCAACTATTTCACTATCATGGGATATTGGGAGATCAATATAGAATTGAAGCCTGACACCTGATCTACCAAGAAGTGACTATATAGGATGCATTCACATTATAAGGAATATGCTAAACAATAGATATGTGATATGCTAACTATTGGTTAGATATTTTCAGTGGAACTATAAGATTTCATTAGTCTAATAGTCATCTAGGGTGTGAAAAAGGTGGAATAATTTTTTCTATGGGATTTTTTAGATTGAGTCAGGCATACATACATGATCCCTTTCATACATGTTTTATTCACAATATTACCAAGAAAGTGGCAAAGAATGAACCTTACACCTTAATAATAGTATTATTTGGCTATCATAAAATATGTATCATCAAGGAGGATAAGATGAACATTATTTTTTCTATGGAATGGTGATTGTATGAATTCAATATCATTCCCTTTGGCCAAAGTAATGCACCAATTATGTTCTCTAGAATCATGTTTGTTATGTTCAATGACTATATCCATAATTTCCTTGAGCTATATTTTAAATTATTGGCAATGTATATCTAGCTAAAGGGTCACACAGCTAAACTAATGTTGGTGATGGAAAGACATTGATTGATCTAGTTGTACCTAAATATTAAGAATTTAATTTTCTACACCTCATTCAACATCCTCTTGGATCATATTATCTACAAGGAAGAATGTTTAGTCAAATTAATGAAAATCATAGTAATTTTTGAATATGTATGCACTAGAGAATGTCCCTGTGTTATGGTCATGCAGGGTATTACCATATATTTATCATGGGCCATGCTCAAGTAATAATGTAGGAGGAACTACTATGAAAAGGTGTCCCATTTGTATGGATTGTAGAATGTGAAAAGGGTTTTTCCAAGTTAAAACAGTGGATGGTTATGACTCCAATTCTTGTTTTTCCTAATTGGTCAAAAAATTTCCATGTCCATGTGGATTCCACTACCATTGCATTGGGAACATGTTGGCATAGCTAGGGGAACACATGCTACACCACCCAAGGTAATTTTCTAGAAAAAAATTGTAATTACACAACCATGCAAAGGCCTGGTGATGGTGTATATGCTACAAAATTTCAAGTATTATCTTATGGAGCAATCCTTCAAGTTGTCCATTGATAATTTAGTGGTCAAGTATTTGGTTAACAATACAATGTTGGAAGGTTAATTCTATCGATTTTTTCTACTATTTTAGGAGTTTGATTTTGAAGTGGTGGTTAAACTAGGTAAATAAAATGTGGGACCTAATCACCTCTCGAAAATCCACAATTGGAACAATATTGGGATAGCTCAAAAAGTGTTGAATGTTGATATCTTTTGCATGGAAGTAGTTCTTGAATTCTTCACTAATATTTCCAACTTCAAATATAAATCTACATGCACTAGAAGAATATGGTGATAGTAAATATTGATAGCTCATAATTAAGGATACAAATTATTAGTTAATCATATGGTACTTGCACACATTAGAAATGGATCGGATTCTTGACTACTATGTGTTGGATCATGAATGATAGATGGTCCTCTAGGAATCCCATGATGGACATAGAAACATACAATATAGTCAGAAGACACAACAATCCCAACATACATTACAATGAGACATGTTGGATTCAAGTATCATTCAATTCAAGGCTAGAGTGCACTCTCCACTCCATTATTCATATCATTATCTTCATTCACTCCTATCAATACATATTATCCCTTTATCTTCTATCATTTCTTTACTTAGGGTTCATATGTGTGTGTGTGTGTGTGTGGTTAAGATTTTGTACTAAAAGACCATTATAATTCTATTGGTCAATGTAGGAATGCAAAAAAAAGGTTCTTCCCACAATCTATGATTCATACTTTGTTAAAAAAATTGATGCTTGTCTACCAAAAAATGCAATTCTATTCTTTCCTGAGGATTGTGAATTTTTACTAGTATAAAGCCTACTTTAAAAAACACGTCAAACCCCTTACCTTATCATTTTCCTTTCAGAGGATCCATTAGCCCATACAACTTGATAAGAGTTTTTCACGAGATGCATTTCCATCACCAAGATCTGCATGAATCATAAAAGACAAAATCTTTATATGAGTAAATAATATATAGGCAAATAAACATGCATTTAGCTATGTAAAATACTCTAGAAAAAACTTAAGTGGTCGCATACCTTAATGAGCTTCTCTTTGTTTTGAGAATATGTTATTTTCTATTGAACAGGGTCAACCACATGAAGGTGGAAGCTCATATGGCCCCTCCCCCACCCTTCACATCTCTCTCAATTCCCCATACCGAAAAAATGATTCTTTTTATATAGAAAACATATATACATTCATGCATAACTAGGATAATCATCAAAACATATGAACATATAAACATTGAAAAATATGAATGTATAAACATCGATATACATCCAAATACAAGTCATGAATTTATACATCTATTTTTTCTTTGATTTATGTTTTTTTACATTCATAAAATTGACAATTGGGGTATCATAATCATCCAAGGACATTGTATTTCATGTGCCCTGTCCTTCTATTGTTTGTGTTTCCATGCACTCATGTACCATACTTATGGTACGCCACTGAGAAGGGCGTTGAGGCATTTGTGTAGGGTTGTGAACTGCAACAACGAAAATGATCATATCGATATGTTGAAATATATTTGAAATAACTAATTCATTATTTTGATTAACATTACACTATTTCTCTTTACCTGTCTGTGTAGCTGTGACAGTTGGTGCATTAATTTCTTTTCCACTTGGTTCCTCTCACAGTTCACCGTCATGAGCTACATTCTCTTCAATTTTGAGAAGATAATATATAAGTATAAGTTAGGAAATAAATATCTACAATCACAGTAAATATTTCTAATTCTGAAGCATACGTACCGGAATGGGTACTCTGCTCCCCACTATCATTGGACATGTGCACCCTTGTATGATATGGTGTCTGTTGAATACCACTAGATTCATTGTCGTGGTAGCACTGTTGCTAGAAAAAAAACATAAATACTTAGTTAAGGGTGATATAATAAAATATTAATAGACTTTACAAGCATTATACTACGGTTTCCTTATTCATTTTATTTACCTGCATGGCTGGGGAGATTGGAGTCTGGCCCAAGAATTTTCTATATTCAATCACACTTTTAAAACCATGCTTGTAACCAAGATTTAGGTCCTCCTTGGTGGCAACAGTGTCGAACATATTTAACTGCAATGCATAACACCATTAAAAATACCAATAACAAAAACATATATTTGTTCGCTATTGTTAAATAAATATTAACCAAAGTTAATCATTTAAATCTTACGATTCGGGCTTTTGGTTTCCTATAGCCACCCTGGGCTAGTTTATGCTGCACGTGATTTTCCACTCTGGGCTTGGTTTCTTTGGAGGTGTCTGGTAGCCTACATATGGAAATTTTGAAAAAAAATAGATATCGGAATTGTTACTTAAAATAGGAAAGAAAAACATAAATGATCATATTTCATTGATAATATGACATGTGTTGTACCTTGCTTGACCAACTAGTGGATCTCTTCTTTGTTTTTTAAACAAGTTCTCCTTTGCATCCTCTATTAGGGCCTTCCACTCTTTCTCCGAAACCATGGGAAGGTTCTCATGCTTGAGTTGTAATTGCAATTTTGTAACAACCCTAGTTGAACAAATGTGAAGGATTATTAAGTAAAAATTAATTAGGGGATTAATCGTCTTAATATGGTATTAATTAAACAGGATAGGTATAATAAAACTAATTAAATAATTATTCATTAAATAATGGTTGCAATTTAATTAATTAATTGATTAATTAAACTACCTATTACATTTAAAAACATGAGTATTAAATTTAATAAATTAATAAGTTATTTAATTAAATTGAAAGGTCACGTACACAACAAGGGGATAAGTTATTAATTGCAAAAGGATAAGATATTAAAGAAAGGGGATAAAGGGCATTGATGCAAAGGGATAAGGGGTAATAAATGGGTTAGGTGGGGAGTAAATGAGTTGGGGAAGTCGGTGAAGGAGGGATAAGAAAGGGAAGGAGTTTGACGGGAGGCATTCTACAGAGGTTTGAGGAATGAATTTTGGGGGTTTTGGGCACGAGGGATAGGATATCCGTTGATATCCTGGAGCTAGGGAGCTACCTAGTTGGCAGGGAGGAACAATTTTGGGCAGTGTTTTGAAGAAGCGGTCAAGGAGGCAAGCGGCGAACAAACGAAGGTCATTAGCATCAGGTTCAGGTATTTCAAATTTTGCAATTGTTTTTAATCAGTTATAAAAAAATTATTATGTGTTGATTAATTTATAAATGCTTAGGTGTTCAATTAAATGAATTATTGAATTTTGTTTACGTAAATTCTACTCAACCCCTTACATTTGGTATCAGAGCCCTGGTTCAAATCTGGAACCAAGGGCCTAAATAAGGGGTTTAGTTATAGTAAATCCCTAAATAAATGTATTAGGGTGAATAAAAATTTGGGCCTTAAGGGCCAAAACTCTAGCCACGCTTAACCTGCAAACAAAACATAGAAACTTTAATAAAAATAAAAATAAAATAAATAAATGCAATACGAATTTACTGAAGTAAAACAAGCAACTAGGGTTGTTACAACAATTTTTCTCCTCTTGATACTATTCTATTTTAAATGTTCTAAATCCTTCTAGTATCTATATATCAAATACACTACTTCCCAAATAATTTATTGATTTCTACTTACTATAATGGCAATTTGATGTTACTACCCAGATAAGCTATCCATATGTACTGACTATCATGACAATTCGACATTAGTATCCAAATAAACTGTCCAGAATCCATGTGCACTTACCATCATAACTATACTTTTATTTCCCTTCCTATTTCTTCATTTGATGTTTCATGCTTTAATGGCCCTGTCATTAATCTGTTTATGTCTGCATCGAAGAAAGGATATGGGACTTGCCAAATAGAAAACACTATTTTAATAGACTTCCAGTTCTTCAGACTCATCACTATTGATCTCGAATTATCATAGTTGAAGATAATTGCGTTTCTATTAAATATGAGGTTGGTCTAAACAATGTTTAGAAAATTCTTTAACAAACTTACAATTTCAAAATAGAGACATCCACATGAATATGTAATAGAATTCCTAATGACAACTATATTCTTTTCCAGCTCATATTTAATTAAAAACATGGAATAGAAACGTTATAAATATATTAAGAATATAAATTATAATACATTAGAAACATCCATTCAAGGAACACAGCATATTGCGAGCAGGCATAGATCTAAGGAATAACTGCAATTACGATACAGGTGAAATGGAAAATAATTGCAGACGATGGAGGAAATGCAAATGTCAGAAGGGGAGAATTAGAGAAGACTCACCAGTGGTTGCATACGTTTCTTCCCCATGGGATGATGGTAAGGATTTGGTGACTGCATCTTAGATGTAGTGAACCAAATAATAAAGCCTAATAGAAGATCCAGAAGTGAGTCTAGAGTTGAAGCAATTATGGCTAACGAACCACTCTTTATAGATGCAAATACTTTTTCAATGAAAAACACAATGTTTTCTATGTTAGATAATCAGATTGCAGTTGTTTCACTTCGTGCAAGATTGTCGCACTCTTCCTAAGACATGCTAGGCAAAACTCCCTTATCAGTGACAATATCCATTTCTGTGAATCCCTCAAGAATCTCCTCCTACTGCTGATAATATTTGGCCACTCCATCACCACTACATGAACCAATCACATTCAATGACAAGTATTCTGAGATTGATAAAACAGACCGAACACAATGAAGCAATCATGGGGGCCGTGCTGAGGCCTTTTAGGCATCGGCTTCCTTTCGATATTCAAGCGCCATGCCTTCTCCTCGCTGGGTCCGGCCTTGTCGAGGTCCGAAAACTTGATCTCTGTTCCATGTTGTGGCAGAGGCGATGACAAAGAATCCACCATTGTTGGATTACAGGCCATAAGATAGTACGTGAAGAAGCGGGATAGATATTATATGCATCTCTGAGCTTAGGAGAATTTATCTGTATATGGATAATTATTGGGATTTTTAAAGAAGTGCGTATGAGTAAATGATAGCTTTAGCTATCTACATGAAGAGCCTGAGCATGCAGAGGAGTTCGAACTTACCACCAGCGGCTACAGCCACATGAATGAGCATGGTGAAGCAGAAGAAACGGATCGCCATTGCCGCGTGAAACCCTTGAATTGATGGAGTACGCGAATCATGGCTCTCTCGCTAGTTCCGAGACATTGGTCTCCTCTAGTTTACTATTTCAGGCTGCAGTTCAGTCGGAAGTCATTTTCTATGTAGAGAATACTCAATACGACAGTGATGACATTTGCCAAAACACAAGAACAACAAACTGAAAGGAAAATACACAGATACAAAGCATCACAGAAAAGGGCTTTGGTTACCATTTTTCTGCACCCAGGGATCCTCCTACTGTTGATGACGGTAGCTACTAGGATACCAGTGACCTAGAGTTTTCACATACTGCAAGGGATTCGAAAACGGACTTCGGATGGAGAATGGAGGACTCCAGCACCCATAGCAATGACAACTACAACGTGCCACGCCAACTACAACTACTAGCAGTCGAACGTCCACAGGAGGAAGCGAGGGTCCGGCACGTGGGCCTCATGCGAGGACCCACGATACCAATTCCTATACTTATAGTATTTCACGAATAATTCTATTTATTTATTTTTATTATTTTAATTGTAATATGTTAATGGTTTAAATTTTAATTTTTTTTAAATAATAATTATTTTAAAATAAGTTTTCAAAAAAAAATTATTTTATTTAAATTTTAAATTAAATTAAGTTAAATTAATTAAATTAAATTAAGTTAAAATTAATTAAATAAAAATTCAATTAATTAAATTAAATTAAAATTAAATTAAATTAATTGGGTATTTTGACTTTTTTTTTATAAGTAAAACAAAAGAAAAAAATTATGGAGTCTGTGAGGATCGAACCCCAGACCTCCCCACTGGTCAAGTCTTTGCAAAGTCTGCCCTACCAACGCACCACATGATGTGATTTTTACAAATAATTTCACTAATAAATACTTTAATTGTCATACCCAAGACCACCCACCAAGAAAAGCGTCTTAAGAAGAACACTAACGCCGAAAGGTACATAGCGCTAGTGAATGCCGAAATGTGGCTGGCAGTTGGGGATAATTATTAAGATGTCGTGGTTTAATCCTATTTAATCATTTAAACTTGGTAATTATATATCCTTATAGAAAATTTTTTTGTGATTAGGTAAATGTTAAAAAGTAAACATGTTAATGGATGCCTTGATAAATGCGAGAAAGTTATGAACAATAAATCGGACCCATTGATTTTGGAGGACGACTAAGAATATGCCAGCATCTTCAATGCATAGCCATCAGATAAGGGTTTAAGGTTAATTAAGATTAAAAGATCATTAATTGTGCCATTGTCAATAGGTGTACACATATCGGCGTAAATTAATAAACATAAGGTCGGAAGTCATTTTTAATCAAGTTGTAAGCGTAAATTAAAAGGGCTCAGACTAGGACAAATGGGAAGGAGGTGGCATATGCACTAGGAGAGTAAGCCTAGGAAGTGGTGAGTGAGGCGCAAGACTAACGTAACTATAGGGCAAGGGAACCAATAGTTATTTTCATAGGGGCGAAGAACTCAAGCTTAGACGCTTAATCCTAACCCTAACCTAGCCAATCCCCTAATGGAGTAATGTTTGTTTACAGACAAGTAAAGAAAACTTACGCCTAACCCTGTTTCTAGTTTGAGTAGCACCAATTTGAAACATCCTGGAACTCACCCTGACAACTTTGGTGGATGCAGGTCAAAGCATACAGAATGGTCAGGACTCGAGGGAGTCGAGGTAGGGGAGCGTCGTCGCAAGCACCACCAACACCACCAGCGCCACCACCACCATCGCCCGAACTAGCCCTCATACTGCGCTCGTTGGAAGCCATCAATGAGACTTTAAAGGGGTGACAATCGGTAGGGACTGAAGTGGAACCCCCACCGTCTGGAACAGGTAATCCAGAAGCGTCAAGCGATTCAGGGGGAGGACCTCCACCTGAAGACATCATGCGGGAATTGCAGAAGATCAAACTTCTGGAGTTTGCTGGGGGTCGCGCCAGTGAATGTGTAGTAGCATGGTTGGAAGGCATGACCAGGTGTTTTTCCTTAAGGGACTATGCGTCCAACTCAAAGGTGAATATCGCCATTTTTCAGTTAAGAGACAACGCTTTGAACTAGTGGGGCAACCTGGAAAGACAATTGCACCTTACCCCAGACACAGTATCTTGGGAACTTTTTGAGGAGAGGTTCCGGAGGAAATATCTACCAGTGTACTACGAGGAACAACAGGTAGGGGAATTTCATGCCTTGGTACAGGGAAACAGAACTGTAGAAGAATATGAGATCAGGTTTATGGAACTGGTCAAATATGTTTTGTATATGGACAATGACCAACGACAGGTAGAGCGCTTCGTCTATGGATTGAACCCTAGGATAAGAGCTATGGTACGGATGTGGAAACCGTCTTCAGTAGCAGAAGCGGTGGAAGATGCACGTTATGTGGAAGAACATATGAACTTGACCGGGGGTGCAAGACCGACATTTCCGCATCACCCTGGATTCATAGGAAAGGCCCCGAGGACATTTCTTAGGGGAGGGGGCTCAAGGCCACCACCATATGGTAACAGAGTCATGCCAAGGACAGTAGCTGCAGGGATTTCAATGGTAGTGAGTGCCGCATCTCGTTCATCGCCAACAATGCAGACAGGTCCACGACCATCGTAGGGAACAGCTAGTAGGGGCAGGGGTTCCAGGGGAAGGAACTCATTTCAGAGACAGACACATAACAATGCACAGGTTCAATCTCATGTTACCTATTGGGGGTGTGGGGGACCCCATTACCAGTGTGACTGCCCAGAGTTACAATCAAGGTTCGTGCATAGAGAAGGAAAGGCACCAATGCGGAGAGCAAGTAGCAGCCACCATATTTATACAGCAGTTAATAACCGCTAGGCCGAACATCAATCCACGGTGGTGGAGTCATTAGGTATGCTAAATCATATCAATGTTGAGATTTTGTTTGATTCTGGTGTGACAGATAGTTTCATTTCACCATCTGCATTAGAAAAGAGTG
>JASDQU010100917.1:18269-77716 GCA_032191745.1 Picea mariana | reverse complement strand
AATAAAACTAATTAAATAATTATTGATTAACTAATGGTTGCAATTTAATTAATTAATTGATTAATTAAACTACCTATTACATTTAAAAACATGAGTATTAAATTTAATAAATTAATAAGTTATTTAATTAAATTGAAAGGTCACGTACACAACAAGGGGATAAGTTATTAATTGCAGAAGGATAAGATATTAAAGAAAGGGGATAAGGGGCATTAACGGGAAGGGATAAGGGGTAATAAATGGGTTAGGTAGGGAGTAAATGAGCGGGGGAAGTCGGTGAAGGAGGGATAAGGAAGGGAAGGAGTTTGATTGGAGGCATTCTACGGAGGTTTGGGGAATGAATTTTGGGGGTTTTGGGCATGGGAGCCAGGATATCCGTTGATATCCTGGAGCTAGGGAGCTACCTAGTTGGCAGGGAGGAGAGTTCACACCTCAAGGTGTTGAAGAACAGAAGAGGGTTTTTGGTCATCAGGAAGAGGCCAAGTCATATGGAGGAGGATTACTAAGCTGACTCAGAGCGAAGTTCTTTGAAGAAGAAATTTGGAAAGTCGGAATTCTCCGAGGAGAATCCCTGAAATAGCGAGGACCGTAGGATCCAGGGAAGTTGCAGTGGAGTTAATCATTGGATAGATCCACTCTTCACAGGGCATAGTCAACATGGATCTTTGATTTTGATCTGTTCAGGTCGTCAACCAGTTCGGCATTTCGAGACTTCGGAGATCGAAAAGTGTAGCGGACAGAGAATTCAAGTGTTAGCATATTGAAATCCTGGTACTCGAAATTTCACTGACCATTGAGTCAAAGGAGAGTTCGCAGTCGTTGATCTCCTTGAAAGTGAAACCTTAGAGTTTCGGAGTTTTGAGGTTCGGAGGTTTGGGAATCCCAAAGGCATAGTGAAAGCGCATTTTGGTTTTTTGAAACCCCAAAGAAGTGAAGATGAAGGGAAGGCTAGGACATTCGAAATTTCGACGAATCGGAAATTTGGGCTTCAGGACTCTAGGAGTTGAGAGTAGAGTTGCACGACATCACAAATCCCAAAATCGGAAAAGGGGAAAAGCCAAAATTGAAATCAGGAAGGGTCAAGTGTTTACGTATTTCAGGTTTTGGAGGTCTAAGAGGTAAGGTGCAGGACCACAGGATTTGCGAAATCACGAACTCCGATATCCCAAAATAAAAGAGGAATTTCCTCAAGGTGTTGTTGTGGGTAGGTTTCCGAAAGGGAAATAGGGGAGTTAGTCGAGCTCTCGGTCCGAAAGGAAAATATCTTGTGTGGATCTCGACCTGCGGGTCTGGAGTAGGGGGTCTACGTCAACTTTGGTATCAGAGATTAGGAAAATTTTCTTTGTTTTCTATAGCAGGGAAAATAAAGATTTTCAGCCATGTCGTTGAGAATAAGAGACATGGAAACACCCGATCAACCAAAGGAAAGGGAAATGCCAAGAAGGAGGGGTAGGCAATTACCTGAGCCGCCAGGGGCACAAGAGACGTGTGAACTACGTGCTAGGTTGGATGCCATGGATACAACACAAAGGCGCACAGTCGGTGCTAGAGATATCAGTGAGTCTGAAAGTGAAAATGAAGATGGACATGGAGAAGAGGAAGTTGCAGCAGAAGATGCAGCAAATGAATGCCTACTCAGGGCTGTTGCAAGGATGGGTGCCAGGGAAAAAATGGACATTCCAGTATATGAGGGAAACCCGAATGTTGAAGAGCTTCTAGACTGGATTAGAACTCTAGACGTGTATTTTGACTATGAAGATGTCGAGGAAGACAAGAAGGTCAAACATGTTGTCACAAGACTTAAAGGAAATGCAATATTGTGGTGGGATGAACTACAAACAGACATACGCTGCAAAGGCAAGCAGAAAATCAAGAGTTGGGATAGAATGGTCGCCAAGATGAAAGCGAAATTCATTCCCAAGGATTACCAAATTACTCTGTTTCGAAGGATGCATAATTTGAGTCAGAAGCTGATGTCAGTGAAAGAGTATACTGAAGAGTTCTACAAGCTGAACATCAGAGTAGGTCATCACGAAAGTGATGATGAAAAGGTTTCTAGGTATAAGAATGGTATGAGATATGACATTTAGGATGAGATGAGCATGATGACCATCCGAATGGTGGAACAGTCTTATCAGATGGCTCTGAAAGCTGAAGAGAAGTTGAGCCGAAAGTAGGGTCAAAGAGGCCGAGGCAGAAGTCATCCTAGAGGCAAAACAGTTGTCCAAGATAGGAATATGAACCCTAAAGAAGAGTGGAAGAAACCTCAACCTCAAACTGAGAGAGGTGGGAGCTCACAGAGAGGGAAGTATGCCAAATAGAGGGGATAGTATGCTGATAACAACACTTTTCCTTGTGCTAGAGGAAGAGGAAGAGGCAAAGGTGGAGTAATAAAATGCTTCACATGCGGAAAGAATGGGCACAAGTCTTATGAATGTCCAGATAAGAAGAAAGAAGGTGGTGAGACTCACATTGCCGAAGCACAAAGGTGGAATGCTGAAGAAGAGGATGTTGAAGGCGGAAGATCACTGGTGATGAGGAAGGTTCTCTTAACGCCAGAAAAGGAGGCAGAGAATCTAGTGCAAAGGAAAATTATTTTTCGAACTGCTTGCAAGACCAAAGATAGGGTATGCAAGGTCATCATGGACAGTGGTAGCAAAAACAATCTCGTTTCTACAGAGATGGTAAAAAAGTTGGAGCTGGAGACTGTTGAACATCCAAGTCCATACAGAGTTTTGTGGCTACAAAAAGGACATCAGGTAAATGTCACTGAACAATGTTTAGTTGAATTTAAAATAGGAGGATATAACAATAAGATATTGTGTGATGTCATTCCCATGGATGTTTTTCATCTATTGTTGGGTAGACCGTGGCAATATGACAAGAATGTGGTTCATGATGGGAGAAAGAAAACATACACCCTAGAGAAGAATGGGAGAACTCACATGTTGTTGTCGATTAAGGACAAAGAGGTGAAACCTGAAGTAAGCAACACTGTACTTCTCATGAGTGGGAAGAAACTTATTAAGGAGGTTAACAAGAAGGAAGATCCACAATTCATTGTGGTCAAGAAACCTAGAATTGTTTTAACCAATATGAGGGTGAATGATTTACCAAAGGAAATCCAGAAGTTATTGGATGAATTTGCTTATATAGTAGTGGACGAACTACCTCGTTCGTTGCCATCGATCAGAAGTATAAGTCATCACATTAATCTTATACCTGGAGCTAGTTTACCAAACAAATCAGCGTACAGATTGACGCCAAAGGAGAATGAAGAGGTCAAGAGACAAGTCCAAGATTTGATGGACAAAGGGTTGGTTAGAGAAAGCTTGAGTCCATGTGTTGTTCCAATAGTGCTCAGCCCAAAGAAAGATGGAGGTTGGAGGATGTGTACAGACTCGATCAATTAACAAGATTACCATCAGGTATAGATTTCCATTGCCAAGAATGGATAATTTGATGGATTCTTTGAGTGGGGAAAAATTCTTTTCGAAGATTGATTTGAAAAGTGGATATCATGAATTCGTATGAGAGAAGGTGATGAATGGAAAATAGCCTTCAAGACTAACAAAGGGTTGTATGAATGGCTTGTGATGTTGTTTGGCTTAACGAACGCGCCAAGTACTGTTAATGTTTATGCCATTATTATAATTATTTTCATTTTAATAGATAAGAGCATCATAAGAACAAGATCACTGAGAAATACACATTCACAAGAGACACAACATTTATCCTGGGAAACCCTCTAGGGGAATAAAACCCAGCAAAAACTTCCTTATCATAAATAGCTTATACAATGTTCAAGAGATAACTCAAACCAATACAGATATTCCTCTCCAAGAGATGCGCCACTCTTCTCCCTCTCTCCAACTGGTAATTGCAGCTTGCCTCATAAGAGAATGAGCAAGTAATTTGTGTGTTTGAAGTGAGGCGCTAGCCTCTTATTTATACAAGACTGGAAAGTGTGAAAGGTCACAACTGGTAGGGCTGACCTCTCACTCTGGGTGGGTAAACCTACCTTTAATTAATTCTAGGTCTTCCATGATAATTGTTGGGGTCGACTTCTTATTCTTCCCTTTGTAATTTTTTGATGACCAATCCGCAAAAGGGGTTTTGTTCCTTATACAATTACCGACATGATTAATCCACAATGGGGATTAATCTAATAACAATAATAATAATAATGACATGATTAATCCACAATGGGGATTTAATCCAATAATAATAAGAATGCTCTTCGCAGTTACATTATTTCAACACTCCCCCTTAACAAGAAGGGTATTCTTCATCAACATCAGGCGAGAGAGGTCTGCATCATCAGTGGCATCTGGAGGATAGTATCATCAATATCATCTTGAAACATTGTCTAGCACATTTACGAGTCATCAGAAGTTTTCTTCATCGGCAGCATCATCATTCTCGAAAGAATTCTATCATCATCTGCATCAAATATGTATCAATAAAAATGATACCTCATCACAACACTAGGCTGGCACATCACAGTACTACACTGGCTCAATGTCACAACTGATAAGTTGGTAGCTCAGTGTTAGTCACATCTTGCTTTACGTCTAACAACTAGGTCAGAAGAAAGGAATCAGCGACGTCATGCTTTACATCTAACAACTAGGTCAGAAGCATGACTCATATTGCTTTATGTCTAATAGAGAGGTCAGAAGAAAGGATCACACGGCGTCATGCTTTACGTCTAACAGCGAGGTTAGAAGCATGACTCATCTTTCTTTACGTCTAACAGCAAGATCAGAAGCAAGGATCAGACGACATCATTCTTTACATCTAACAGCGAGGTCAGAAGCATGACTCATCTTGCTTTATGTCTAACAGTGAGGTCGGAAGCAAGGATCACACAACATCATGTTTTATGTCTAACAACGAGGTCAGAAGCATGACTCATCTTGCTTTATGTCTAACAACTAGGTCAGAAGCAAGGAATACATACACTCCCCCTTTCAGGGAGGGTCCTTTCGGACTATACCAAGCTTATCTCGAAAGTGTTCAAACTTTACACGAGATAGAGGCTTAGTCAACACGTCAGCAACCTGTTCATCTGTGCTAATGTACTGGAGCTTCAAGGCTCCTCTCTGTACCATGTCGTGGATGAAATGATAGCGGATCTCTATGTGCCTCGACCTGTCATGAAACATGGGATTATCTGTCATTTTAATGCAGCTTTGATTGTCACATAGAATCGTGGTTTCTCTCATCTCCAAATCAAATAGGCCTGTCAGCAACTTTCGAAGCCATATAGCTTCACAGCTAGCAAAACATGTTGTAATGTACTCTACTTCCGCTGTGCTGAGAGAAATACTGGATTGCTTCCTACTCTACCACGAGATCATGGCTGATCCCAAACTGAAACAACATCCAGAAGTGCTTTTTCTGTAAGCAACGCTTCCTGCCCAATCTGCATCAGTATATCCACTCAATGTGAAGTCATGATCTCCATCATATTTGGCACCATAATCCACTGTACCTTTAAGGTAACTCATCACATGTTTTGCAGCCACTAGATGAACACGTATGGGCTCTACCAGAAACTGACTCAACGTGTTCACTGCAAAATAGATGTCTGGTCTAGTCTTCGTTAGGTACATCAACGATCCAATAATCTATCTGTATAGTGTGGCATCTATCAAATCTGACGAAGTATCAACCAACAACTTCAACTTTTCTTCCATGGGAGTATTCATGGAGTTTCATTCTAGCATGTCGAATCTCTTTAAGATTTCGACCGTGTACTTCCCTTGATTAAGAAAGATTCTTTCTAGGCTGTGAGATAACTCAAGGCCTAAGAAGTAATGCATTAGACCAAGGTCTTTCATTTCAAATTATGCGGCAAGTCTCTGTTTACATTCAGTAATGAGATTTTCTTCTCTAGTTAAGAATAAGTCATCCACACACAGTAGTAATATTACTGGTTCATTATCCATAATTTTGAAGTAGAGATTTGAGTCTTCTTTACTCTTGGTAAATCCCAAACTCATCAAGAAACTGTCTATATGACCATACCAAGCTCTGGGAGCTTACTTCAATCCGTATAAGGATTTCTTCAATCTGCAGACATGAGACTTCTTGTCTTCACCTCAAATCCTTGGGGTTGCTCTATATACACTTCCTCTTCGATAACACCATTCAGGAAAGTTGTCTTCACATCCATCTAGTGCAGCTTCCATTTCATCTTGGTAGCAAGAGCTATAATTGTTCTGATCGAAGTGTATTTGGCCATAGGAGAGAATGTCTCTTCATAGTCAATGCCTTCCTTCTGGGAAAAGCCATGAGAAACAAATCTTGCTTTATATTTCTCAATACTTCCATCAGCAACATGTTTTATTTTGAAGAGCCATCTGTAGGATACCCCATCTTTATTCTTCGATCTGGGAACTATTTCCCATACTTCGTTCTTCATCATGGATTGGTATTCCTCTGTCATGGCATCTACCCATTCCTTCTCTAAATGGATTCTTCAAAGAAGGTAGGCTCTTCATCTCGAAGATCACATATCAAAGTTGTGTAACTGGAGAATGGATTTGGTCTTTTCACCTGTCTCGAGGTTCCTTTTGGAACACCATACTTCTCTCCATATTGAATAAGCTCTCTTGCCCAAGAAGGCTTTATTTTATGGGAGAAGGTCATTTGAGGAGGTTCTTGAATTTCTACTATATTATGGTCTTCTAGAAGTTCCTTATCAGGGGAAGTTACAACTTCCCTCACTGGTTCTGCAGCTCTGGGAACCTCCCTCATTGATTCTGCAAACCTGAGATTTACAGGTTCCTCTTCATATACTTCTTCAAGCTGGCATCTTCTTGATTTCTTAAGTGCTGCTTCTTCATCAATGGTCACATCCCTACTAATCTCAATGTGGCGGTGACCTGGTATGTAGATTCTAAAGGCCTTGGAGACCCCACAAATATTCCCTTCTTTCCTGAAGGGTTTCAGCTTGTTTCTTTTCTCTTTCGGTATACGAATAAACACTGGACAGCCAAATATTTTGAGATGGATTACCTCTAGCTTCTTTCCGGTGACCATCTCTTCCGGTGTCTTGAGCCCAAGTGCACTAAGGGGCAATTGGTTCTGCACATAAACAACTGTCATTGCTGCTTCTGCCCATAAGCACATAGGAAGATATTGATCTTCATAGCTTCCAGCATGGTTCTATTCTTTCGTTCAGCTACACCATTTTGTTGGAGATCTTGATTCCAACTTCTTTGTAGATATTCACAAATTCTTTTGAGGTATATTTTCCTCCATTATCTGACCTGAGTATCTTAATCTTCCTTACAGAAGGGTTCTCTTATCAAGGCTTTGAATTCCTTGATCTTGTTGAATACTTCAAATATATCCAGGTCTTTTACGAGAATAATCATTAATGAATGATACATAGTATACATACCCATTATTGGAGGATGATGAAATTGGGCCACATACATCTGAATGAATGAGTTCTAGGACTCCTTCTGCCTTGTTGTCCCTCTTCAGAAACAGGTTCTTGACGTTCTTCCCTTGTGCACATCCATCGCATATGCCTTCATGGTCACCTTTGAGTTCTGGTAAACCTATGACAACTTTGCATATGTATGCTAGCGCCTTGTAGTTGATGTGAGCTAATATTCTAGAGTTCACATGGATTCTTCAATAGCATGGGTCATGGCAGATTTTGAGTGACCCACCTTATTTTCCACTGATGATTGCTTCATTTATGATTTCTTCTTTTGCATTTTTCCTTCTGCAACCTTTGCTATAGCTTCCTCATGTGACCTGGAGAAAGGTCAACAAAACAACAAGAAAGAATAATATCCTTCTTGATAATATAAAGCAATAGCACAAACAATCATCACAGTATCTCCTTTAGAGATTATTACTTATAATTTAGCAAAGATTAAAGGTAAGGAATATAATACGAAATGAGGTCAACACTCTCTTAGTGTTGTGACCATGCATTCTTCCATGGCAATCTAAAACTAACACACGAGGTTTCTCCTAGAGGAGGTGTTAGTCATATCAGACAAAGTATTCTCACATGTTATCAAGTATAATACTTTACGATGATTGCTATCTCAGCTAAAGTGATTATCTTGTCATGTGTAACTTTGAATCTTGATTAATCAAACCTGGAGCCTTGTCCTAAAGAATGAGTGCTTGTTTTTCTTCCAGGTCTCCTTTACTCAAGTGACGAGTACTTTCTTCAACCTGTCTGTTGTACTAAGACAATATGCTATCTTGACAAAAGGTTAGGTATGGACTAAGATAATTGATTTGTAATTAACGCCAGTTTAAATCATAGATATGGACCATTTAGCCTTGCTTAATGGTTGGGTTGTTGACGAAGTTGTTTTTATCTTGTGCTTCCTATTGAGGGTGTTGTTGTTCATTTTAATTAATGTTTGTACTTGGTTTTTTAAACATTTAATGTGTTTGGTTTTCTCACTGTAAGGGTTCTAGTTATTTGTGTAATTAATTTTGGGTGCGTGGGGTTGTTATGATGATTGTCCTTAGCTTAGTAGGTTTGGTCTGCTTGTGTCGAGCGGGATGTAGACACCTCCTTGTTCCTCAAAACACTCACCAGCCTTGAGACATTAAATGGTCAAAATCGATGGGAACCTAGGCTTGAGAATTGCTTATGTGTCCTGGAGGTCCTAACCATTGCAGGGTAGGATAGGTGGGTAGTCATTCTTATTCTTCGTCAGTTGAATGTCGTATATTGCTTCCAGGTGCTTGATATGCTTTTATGTTAGATCGTTATGTTTGTTGTGGCATGAGTTGCATGCATTGTGTTCGTCGTCGTGTTGCGATGTTGAGAATAATGTCATTACTACCTTCCAACACACACACAAAAAAAAAAAATTGCAATTGTTATATGAGGTTGTTGTCGTAACGAGAAGGCTCGTTACAGGAGCGCTGGGTTGTTTGAGGAAATCTTGGGTTGTTGAGGAAATTCAGGGAAATATCTCCCTCATCTCTAGAGTTGGTTAATCTGAGGTTAAGGTTGTATCTTAGGGAATATCCACAATTGATGGAGAAGGATCCTCAACCTATCCCAAGAATCGCTAAGGTTGTTGGGTCTCTCCAAGGTTATATAAAAAAGGCCTTCTCATGGTGAAACACATGGAGTTTTAGAGATACCAAACTCATGATCTCATGAGAAGTGGTACTAAAGACATTGAAGGCATCAAAATTATGATCTCATAAGGGAGATAATCAGTGAAGGATAGTCATTTTGTTTGTGGATCATTTGAGCAAGGGGTTGGACAAGGAGAGATTGGTGAGGCTGCTGCAACTTCATAAAAGGTCTGTAATTATTGCTATCGAGTTCTCATTAATACATGTGTTTGGTTTGTTTCTTTCAAGGTTGTGTATGCCTACATGAACTTGTCTTCGATAGATAGATCCAGTTTTGAATTAATCATGGTAGAATACGAAGTTTGCTTTGTCTTTGTTTTTATTGGATTGCAGGACTTGTTGAAGAGCTTGGCGATCAAGGATCAAATTGGACTAGGCAAGGAAAAACATCATAAAAAGGTACATCTTATTCCTTTTCTCTATTTGATTGACTTAGCTAGGTTTAAAAGGATGTCAATGACCAAAGTTAGCACCTTTCTGTCTCGCTCTTAGAGATTTAGGGGTCAAGAGGAAATCCACTTGTCCGCAGGGGGATTTTCCTGTAACAATACCTTCATATTCATAGATATCAAGTTGAAATCTACTCTGACATATTTCAATCTTTGACAAGTAACAACAAAAGACAATGTCCTCATAATTTGAAGAACTCCAAACCCAAGTGGTGTTACATCTATGAGGCGAAAAACCATTCGATGCAAGAATGTAGGTTGGATGGGTGTAATAAGTCTAAACTTCATACTATATATCACACTCAATTGACTGAAAAAAATGATGACCAAGGGGATACCAATTTATACCAAGCTCGGGGAAGAGGTGGTTATCAAGGAAAGGGTGGTTTCAAAGTAGGTAGATTTGGAAGAGACTAAGGGTTTGGTCGAGGATTATATTACTACTTCATTTTATAGAAATCAAACCATATTATCTCTGATTTTCCTATTAAATATAAGATTGGCCTTTAATGTTTTAATGTATGTGGAGTGGGAGATCACTCATAGGAATACTATCCAATAGTTTTATAGAAAGTACCAAAAAAAATAACTATAAATATTTTACACATTGTACCAAAAAAGTAAGTACTCAATTAAAAGAATCTACATGTCATTACAAGGTTAGCAGAAGAGAAAATTCCATGCAAAGAGAATCTTCAATTTGACAATTGGGAAACAAAAGCGCCTAATTGGACCTAGACCTAGAGGAGCAACTGATGCGGGAAGAACTCAATTTTTTCAAGCATATTGATCATGGAAAATCCATTGGAAGTACATTCGAAGTGGGTGAAGGAAGTAGAACATGTCAGTCACTAAAGATGTTGTCATATACAAATTCCCTCATCTTTTAAAAGAAAAATAGTTGGTCGGTTGACTCATTGAATTACTCAACATCGTAAGGGAATATAAGGAAGACTAATGACCTTATAAAATCATTATACAACTGTCGCAATATAAATATATCAATTATTATGACTGCCAAGTTGATCTTTAAATAGATGGACACATGGTTAGGTAGGTCGTGATTGATTTTAGATCACAATTTAATATCTTCCTTGATACACATGCATAAAACTTGGAAGAGTTGCATTTTCACCTATGATGAACTATATGAATTTAGAAGATCAAATATTCATCGATCCAATCAAAACTTTTAGAAATGTAAAAATGAATATAATAGGAATTCCAAGTTTGATTGAATTTGAAGTGATCGACTTGGTTGAGGGAATCCCTACATATTCCCCATTAGTTGGTCTACCTTTGGGATTAAATATGAAGGCCACTATCTCTAGAGAGAGATATAGGATCAAACTCAAGGGAAGTGGTAGGAATATTATGATACCTCTCAAGAAAAAATAAGGAATACCATGGGTTGAAACATGGGATGAAGATCAGGAGTCCCGATGGCTATATCAGATCATGAATGAAGAAAGAGACAACATTAAATTGAATGCACAAGGTGGAATTTTAGTAGGTTCACCCTTTTGCATTGCTCAAAATTTGGATACATAATTATATAATTGGAAAGTGGAGAATTAAGATTCAAATGAAAAGAGGTGGTGGTCGATGGAATGAATACCTATTAAAATACCATGCACATGCATCTCCATCAAATCATTACCCTTTTTTTATGAAAAAAATATAAAGAACATAACAACTCTCCTTTCGACTGAATTCGATTTGGGTCCACCACTTTGGTTCACTTAAATAAGTTTTTTGTTATCTCACACCGACAAAGTTGAAATAGAAGTGGGGGAACATGGTCGAGTACAAAGTATTTACTAATATTTAACTGTCCAAGCTACACCTTGGTGGGAGATTCATACTCCTCACCTACAAACATGGAAAAATTCCACGACATATTTTGTAGAGTTATTTGGAGGCAAGGAATTATCATCAAAGGCTGACATACCAATATTCAAACCTATTTTTGACCTAGTGGCCCACATTCATCAATGTGAAAAGGAATGGAGGAGAGTGGGCTACAGAGATGAATAATATATGGCCACATATGTTTCCTAGCACACTAGATGATATACTCGATAAATGGTAAAATATAGAATAATCATGTGGTCATGTATTCAATAGGAATGTAATAAAAGAAAATTTCATTAAAGATTTGGAGTTCAACCTCAAAGAGGAACAATTAATAGAAGCATTTCTTGAGATAAAACAATTTATTGAAAAATGAAATCCTAACCAAGTGGAAAAGAGGGGAAAGGATAAATTTGAGATGGGGTCAACATCAAAGTGCTTGTTTGTTAGACATGGAAAACATAATTTTTCCTGGTCAAAGTTTCATATGGAAGAAATACCACACTGAAGTAACTAATTATGTGAAAACAATTTCAAAAGAATCCAAAGAAGAAAAGGAAGATCCAGATAAGCCTGACTTCCTATCGAATTGTAATGAATTCATAGAAGGTGAACACCTCTTGGATGAGTGTAAACCAACAAATTGGATGAATGCAGAACTAAAAGAAAAATTATTTGACATATCAACAAACAAATGACCAAAAATGGATCGAATTGGAGATTATTTCACAAACAAGAAAACAATAGCTCAATAGTGGAATTACTTTGATAATATCAATATGTCTTTGCTCATGATTGGAAATATCTCAAATTACTTGTGGAAGATATGGGGGAGATGAAAATAGGCCTTATCCAAGGGTCAAATCTAACCAAGAAATGACCATACAGATTATCCCATAAGTATAAACCACCGTGAAAAAATAAATTGAGGAGATATTAGCATCTGACACCATTTATCCAATTGATAAATCAGAATGGGAAATTCCTATGGTCGTGCAACCAAAAGAGAACGACCCCAAAAATCTAAGGATATCTTTCGACTCCTAGGGACTAAACAAAATAACCATAATCAATCCATTCGCGACATAGTTGGTCGATGATATAATCAATAAGTTCATGAGACATTAATGTTACTCTTTTACAGATGGATTCTTTGGATATAATCAAATACCAATTTACAAACTGGACCAAGAAAAATAATTTTTTCTTTCTAAATTTGACTCCTTTGCATACAAATTAATTCCTTTTAGACTCAAGAATTCACCTACAGTATTCTTCAGAATTGTGGTCAAATCATTCTAGGAATATATTTACAATATTGTGGCTATCAATTTTGAGTACTAGACAATTTACAACTTGCTCAAGGACCATATTCAGTGGTTAAGGATGATGCTAGAGATATGTCAACAAATCCATTTGTATTTAAATATAAAAAAATGCATCTTTTCCACTCTAATTGGAATACTTCTTGGTCATATCATATGAAAATACGATATTAAAGTTGACATGGAAAAAATTAAATTAATCCCCAATCTGAATCCACCAGTGACTGAGAAGAAAATAAAAATATTTTTTAGTGACACATGATACTATCAAAAATTCATACGACACTACACCGACATGACTTTTCCAATCGACAAGATCTTCCATAAAGATGTAAAATTTGTATGGGTTAAAGAGTGTAATCAATATTTCGAACTTCTAAAATAGAAATAAGTAGAGGCATCTTTATTGTGATTCCTTGATAGATTAAGGAATTTTCATGTACATGTTGATTCATCCAAGTTCATTTTTAAATTAGTATTATCAGAACCATATGACGATATGATTAACCATATAAATTCATATTCAATGAAGAGAACAACTACTTGACGACATAAAGAAAAGGTTAATCTATGATTTTTTCTCTTTAGAAATTCATACATTATTTGTTGGAAAATCCCTTCACATTTTTCACTTATCATGAGGCCTTAAAATAATTGGTGAATAAACCAATACACTTGAGAAGAATATGTCGATGGATAATATTATTTCAATTTTGACATGTAGTCATCTGACCAGCTAAAAATAACATCAGCTAAGACCATCTATCTCGACTATAAACGGGAGAATAATCTATGATGATAGAAGACAACTTACCCAATGGTGACCTATTTCAGATTGAGGTCAACCGTAAGGATTTATAATACATGTTTCAATTTTTGGAGGATGGGAGGGATCACGAAGTTATTCGTGAAAATAAAAAGAACGTTCCAACATTAAAATAAGCCCCATTTACTCTCACGAATGGATACTTGTATAAAATTCGACCTGATGATTTATTAAGGAGATCTGCTTTGAAACATGAAAGATAAACTATAAGGGAAAAATCTCAAATTAACCCCATAGGAGGTCATTATAAATATGGCAGGATATCATAGGTCAATATAAATATGACACGATATCATGAAATATTCTTTAGGAAGACCTTGGTTGGCTGAATTTACATAATGATTGTTGGTCAAAGGTGAAAAAATGTGAAATTTGTTAGTGGATGGGTCAACCCCTATGGAAAAATGAGATGCCATTACAATTGAAAAACCTTACCCTTAACCATTACTAGCAATCAAGAAACCCACTTTGTTAATGGGATGATCCAAATATTGTCGAAGAAATTTAAGATCAATCATAGGAAGACGTCATCCTATCATACGCAAGTTAATCGTGTAGTCAAATCCTTCAATAAGACCCTTCACAAAGGAATAACAAAAATTTGTGGAATCGAAAAAGATGATTGGAATGATAAGGTTCTCATAGTACTTTTGGCTTACAGGATTGCATATAAAAGATCAACGAAACACACTCCCTTTAAACAACTATATTGCTAGGAAGATGTAGTTCCACTACATTTGTGGACCAATGAAGGTAGGGTAGCATCTGTGCTCAAATATGATTTAGATAGAGATGAAAATAATTTCTTCCATTAATTGCACCAATTGGAAGAAGAAATAATGATTTTTCTTCACCACCAACAAGTCAAAAAAATGGCAGCAAAAAGCATAGCATGACCGACATCTAAAAAGGAAAGACATTAAAATAGGAGATTTGGTACTAATGTATGTTTTTCAAGTCATAGGAAAACCTCTGAATATCGAAACTTCCTAGTTGGGGCCATACATCATTGAATATATTCGATCAATCAGTTCATTTCAATTAAGAACACTAAAAGGGAAACCATTTAAAAATGTGTTCAGTGGGGCTTGCATAGGAAAGTATAATAACTAACAACCATGATGCATGTTGGTGAAAACCTTATCGGAGGTGCCAACACCAAATCCAAAAGACATATCAGCCAACTTGACTGGAGATATTTAAGGAGTTCAAAAGACAAACACATACCCAGTTTCCAATCCCTATGACAATCCTTGAGGAGGATACACCAATTATAATGCCTCTTATAGATGCAGAGATGGAAGAAGAAAAGGAGGTTAAACTCTACACCACTTGATTTTTGGATAAATTAAAAAATCGAGCAGGCTCCCCTTTCAAGAGAACCTCGATAAAAAGGAAACAAGCAGTAATGGAGGAACCTCAAAGAATCGAGACAACTTCAAAGCCACTCAACATTGATTAGAACAGATTATTTTAGAGCAAATGGCCCATTGATTTTGAGAATCTAGAATTGAAGAAAAACTTCGACAAGATTTCCTAGAGAATACTCAAGCAAGTCAATCGAAAGGGAAAAATAGCTTGTTGGGAGTCGACCAAGATTAGACAAATTCTACAATCAAGTGTGTGACCTATATACAATTCAAGGAAATGACCCAAATCAAAGAGAGTCATGATAGAGAGTGAAAACAAAGGCATCCATGAAAAGGAATATATATACAAGGAAACAAAAGAAGCAAAGGTTCGAGGAGTAGTAGCAAACAAGTATTGCCCAAAGTCATTCTCCTGTCACTGGTCGACCAAGAATGACTTGCACGACCCAACCCTTCATTATTGTCCCAAAGAGACAAGAAAATGGTGAACTCACATAGGAATAACCACTTGTCCATCCTACCAACATCAACTGACACAACAGAGCAAGAAAAAGAAGGCCACATTTCAAGTCTCTTATGAAGAAACATTATCAGACTAGGCCAGCGAAGAAGAAGATGAACACTTGACTCATGTTGATGGGAAAGAATGAGAATAATCGATCCATCCCGTCAAGTTGACCCACATTGACCAGGAAGAGTAGGAACAAGTGAATTGAGAAGGCGAAGGATAAATTCATAGATGATTTTAGGCTTTAAATTTCACAAATGGGTTAATTTTCCGTGGTTTTTCCCAAAAATATATTCGTTATTTTTTCCATTTTTTTTTAAAACAATTCACCAAAATTCCAAATTCCATATAATAAAATTATTTTACCTTAAAAATCACCAAAAATATAGAAACTATATGAAATGATTAGAAATTTGAATATTTTTACAAAAGTATCCCCAAACATTTTGCATTTTGCATTTTAAGTACTAACAAGATTAGCCCTTGTTTCTACATTTTAATATAAATTTCCATCCTTCAAATTATCCCTAGAGAAATCCATGATTTGTACATGGAACAAAGCAAAAAACCTATCCAAAATAATAAAGACATATAGGAGAAGAATCATCTACCTAATAATCGATCCAATAAACAGAGCTAGTACAATTGTTCTCGACTGAACCGGTTGTTACTCAATAAACCAACCAAGTAGTGACCGACAAACACCAAATGTAACAAATAGATAATGTGCAACAAAAATTCATTGGTGCACAAGTTACAAAAGAACTGTACTCAAGTGTGCAACAATTGATTCACAATCCAACTGAATAGAGGCTGATGGACAAGTTGAACCCTCTAACAAAGCTGTCAATAGGACAAAAATAAAATATAGAAGGACCAAGCACAATTACACCAAGATTACCACCAAGATCAACCACTTAACAAGATGCCCAAGATGACTCCTAAACCATCACAATTGCCATCGGGGTAAAAGAAGAAGAACAAAAAGAAGAAGATGATATACAAGAAATAAACGACTTCTTCTGTCACCACTTTAACAACTTTTAGACCAGTGGGAGAAATTTCACCCCATAGAGATGATTTTCAGCCCACCACTTCAAGAAACTAAAATTTAAATCTATACAACGAAGTTAAGTATTAATATCAAGATGGAAAGAAGCAATGAAGGATGGAGACTGGATAATAGCAAGAAAATACATAGAATATGATATATGGAAAAGTTTAATAGACTTGGAACGAGAAAAAATATAGAACCATCCAATGAAGAAGTCGAATGACTAGACTTCATTAAGAAACTAGTTGAACAACCAATCGAGTTGAACCTACATGTTCAAAAAGAAAACTAAGGATGGAGGGAGGATATTAATAAGGTCAAGAAGGAACATATACAAATTGATGAAGAAAACCACCAAGTTATGATTAATGAGACTTCAATCCTACTAGAATTAGAATATGAAAAAATTAAAGAAATATGAGAGAGGCTTAGTCATATTACATCCATACGCGACATATGGCCTTTAGGGACACCCACTCCCTCCAACGACCTCTAAAATATATATGTGTACATTCATATAACCTCATACGTCCTTTAGGGACACCCAACCCCCAAAACATCCTATAAACGCTATGTGTGGCACAATCAAACCACTAGATCATTGTTTAAATTTGTAGAAGAGTGGATTTCATTCATCAATTGGATAATTATTTATGATGCAAAATTGCCACATCTTTCCCACAACATCCAATGGCTTCAAAATAGAAAAAAATCGATATATGAGGAACACAACATTTAAAAGATTGGACATAAAATCCAGTGGCTTCAGAATAGGAAAAATTTTGTATATGAGGAACACAACACTTAAAAGATTGGACATGAATGGAAACTTGAACAGGAAGGAACACTTTCCCATAGCTATTGCAATGTTACAATTTTCTAGTGGAAAATGTTTTTAAGTGAAATTAACATAATCGTCATCTGGGATTTCTCATTATAACAATAATGGAACTAATAGCATCAATTAACTATAAATAAAGATAAATAGTTTTCCACACAACTCTACATCAGAATCGTGAAGACATCACAAAGAAAATCAAGGCACAATGGACACCATGTTTACCCTGGAAACGGAAATTGAAAAACCAGTTTTATATAGTTTCTAAGTTTTTATTTCGACAATATCTGGCTACAATCTTATCATCGTCTCCTCCATCGTCATATCTCCTTGGACAAAGATACATTGAAAATTAAAATTCAAAAAAATATACTGAGAGATGAAATAATGGAAACACCAAAAAAACACAATCTTTCATTTTCCAATCTCCACTTTCTTTTTTCCTTTATAATTTTTCTTTTTCATTTAATTTTTTTTTTCTCTTTTCTCTTATTCACTTTTTCATTAAAATTAGTTTTTCATAATTTGTCTCACCTTCTTTATTAACTAGATTGAATTGAATCTTACACCCATTTGCTTCTTGGGATCCATTTAGGATCATTTCCTTTCAAAATCAATACCTTACCTTAAAAATGACAATGATAATAATTAAATTACAATCTCCAGTCCATGAATTGGGAGGCCTGTTAGTGCTTTCTCATCATGTAGGTTGATCAGTTGCCTTCTTTTCATATGTGCATCCTTGGCCATCCTCTTCTGGTTATATACACTATATCTCTTATTTCTTGTCCGTCTCTGTTTTCCAATGTGTAGATAGTATCGTATTCATGCTGTCTAATCCTACATCTCAGAGTTGGTCCTTTTAACAATTGGATTAAAGGATTATTAATCTCATTAAACTGGACACGAACCTCCACCGGAAGACCTATAGTTTTTACACTGAGATGGCCCCGTTGGAGGTACGGAACCCTTTGGAAGCGATTTGAAAAACCCATTCTTCATCTCAATATTCTCTCGAACTAGGTAATCGTTAAAATACAATTTGAGCCACGACGAGAGTGTTAGGAGGCTATGGAAAGGTTTCTCCCACACCTCTCCCTCAATATCTAGTTGTTGTGCATGACCCCTTTACTCCTTATGTGATTATTATTAGCAAGCAATCGTCATCCCTCATTCATCAAAGAAACACTGTCAATGATCCATAAACAACATCATAATATACCCGATCATATGTCATATATGCATAAATAAAAATACCGAAACCAATACAATCCACTCTCTGACTCAATACAGAGTCCAAGGAGGTCCATTGATGTGATCAACAACCTCAATCTATCAAGTTTCCTGCACACTCAGGGGAAACTCGTCAATAACATTTGTCAATACATAGAAATCCAATAACATAACATCATAATCCATCAACATCATCATAAGATTCCATTAGCATACATACATCCACATACTAAAACCAGATCACTTGCACGCAAATGTCCTCAAAGAATAAGTCGATAACATGTGCTTGCAAGAGAGAGATGTTACATACACCCTCTCTTTTTTTAAGCTTCGTCTCGAAGTTTCACAGTATATAAATCTAGTAGATAAAGCAGCTGACAAGATCTAAATGTCTAACTATCAAAAAAAAATGGAAACAGTTGGCGCATACCATATGCATCTGCCCAAGTTGCCAACTGTGGACTATAATTTTCCCATTGTACCTTGACCAGATCAATTGTTAGACGTCATAGTTGTCGAATGCAATGATCCAGAATGCGATTGGCTCCGCCATGAGCACACCCTCATCCGAAACTACAAGGAACTCATGTAAATCACATGTGTAGAATCACTAACATAATGTCTCAAAATAGATACATGAAAAACATTGTGCATACGCCTCAAAAAATTAAACAAGGATATTCGATAGGCGATGGGCCCTTTGCTTTTCACAACTTCGAAAGGCCCCACAATACTAGGAGAGAGTTTATCACCCTTTCTGAACTTAATTGAACTCTTTTGCGGTTTCACCCACAAGAAAACTTGATCACCAACTTCATAGTTGAGTTCAATGCGATACACATCAACAAAACTATTCTTCCATTCTTGTGCTACTTTAATCCTTTTTCTTATTGTTTTCATTTGTTATTCAATTTCTTGGATCATTTATGGTCCCTCTAGGACCCTACCCTCAAGTCAATCCCAGCTCACTGGCGTCCAACATGGTCACCCATAGAGAAAATGACATGGTGCCATATTAATCGTACCTTGATAGATGTTGTTGTAAGAAACTCTACCAATGACAAGAACTCTTCCCAACGTTTATGTTGGTCCAACACATACATATGCAACATAAATTTGAAATTTGGTGCATTCCTTTTGTCATCTTGTCTATCTCAAAGTGATAAGTTGTACTAAATTTAAGTTGGGTTTCGAAGGCCTCTTGGAAACTAGTCCAAAATCATTCTATAAACATCGATCCTTGATCGAATATGATCCTCTTAGGCATGCCATACAATATCACAATATCACTGATAAAAAATCTAGTTATCTGGCGCTTGATACAATGTACACACAGGGATAAAATGTTCTCTCTTCATAAGAGTGTCAACTACCACAAAAATCGAGTCATGCCTCCTTGCCATCAGCGACAATCCCACAATGAATTCCATCAAAATGACCTCCCATTTTGACTCTAGAATAACGTGTGGCTGTATTAATCTGGTCATATCTCTATGTTCAACCTTCACTTTTTGACATTCTAGACATCTCTCCACATAGTTGACAATGTTCGCCTTAATTCCTTTCCAGAAGAATAAGGGTTTAAGGTCTGCCCTCAACTTTGTTACTCCTGTATTAGCCATGTACACTTCTCTATAAGATTTGTTTAAGATCAAACTTCTCAACTCATCGTTAGGTGGTACGTAAATCCAATTATTATACCTCATTAATCTGTCATTTTCCAAAGTATATCCTTCAAACCTAGGTACCAACATGGCGTCTCGTCCAATATTCTCCATAACCTGTTTATACTATTGATCACTACATTCTATAGTTATAATCTTTTCTCGAAGATTCATCTAAAGAGGAATTACTGAAAATATGTGTGGTCTCTGACTTAATGCATCTGCCACTCTCTTCACTATTCCTTTTATGTAGGTAATCTTAAAATCGTACTCGCTAAGCGGTTCTGACCAATGCCTTTTTCGCACATTCAAGTCATTTTGTGTAGAAATGTGATGCAAACCAAAATGGTATGTTTTCAATTTGAATATCCATACAATCAAGTAGTGTCTCAAAACTCTTAGGGAATACACAATGGAAAACAACTCCAAATCATGTGTTGCGTAGTTCTCCACATGCTCTCTTAAGTTCCTTGAGATGTAAGCGATCATTCGATCTCCTTGCATCAAGAGTCTGCCTAAGACTTCCTTGGATGCGTCTGTTCATACCAAGAAGTCCTCATCCATATTGGGGATATCTAGTATCGACTCTATTGTCAACAACTCCTTGAGTCTTTGAAATGCTTCTGTGCATTTCTCAGTCCATACAAGCTTCTTGTTTTTTTTTGCAATTCTGTGATTGGATTTGCTATCTTCAAAAAACCTTCGATGAACCATCAATAATATCTAGCCAAACCCATGAAGCTACATACTTATGGTACGATTGTCAGCGTATACCATTCCATAATAGGCTCTACCTTCGTTGGATCCACAACGATTCCTTCATTGAAGATAACATGCCCTAAATAATGAATCCTTTATTGATAAAAGGAGTATTTCGATATTTTTTGGTATAATTTCTTCTCTTGTAAACACCGTAATACCAAGCGCAAATGTTCATCATGTTCTTCCATCGTCTAAGAATATATCAAAATGTTGTCAATGAATACTTGAACAAACTTGTCCAAGTACTCATGGAACACCCCATTCATAAATCTCATGAATGTGGTAAAATGGTAAAATGGTAAACTTGTGATGCCCAAACATCGTCTTGAATGTGGTATTAGGAATGTCTCCCTCCTTGATTTGTAACCAGTGATATCCCTATCTTAATTCGATAATCGACAACATCGTCACGCCTATTCGATTTGGTCAAACAAGTCGTCTATTCTTGGCAACATATACTAGTTCTTGATCATTGCCTTGTTTAATTGATGATAGTCAATGCAGAGTCCCCATGACCCATCATTCTTCCATATGTAAATAACAGGCGCGCCCCAAGGTGAAAAACTTGGACGTACAAGTCCTAGGTCCAAAAACTCCTTCAATTTCATTTTCAACTCCTGCAATTTAGGGTTGAGCATCTGATATGGTGTTCTTACTATCAGTTCAGTTCCAAATTTTAAGTCAAGGGTAAATTCTAACTCTCTCTTGGGCGACAAACCTAGTATCCCTTCTGGGAACACGTCCACAAACTCTCATACTACCGGAAGGTTTTCTAATCCTTCTACCATGCCTTTTTCATTCAACACTAATATTTAATATAGATGGAATCCTTGTGCATACTCTTCCATAGCTGTAGGGAAGAGATGAACCTTAGGGAGACTCCTTGGTTTCTTTCGAAAATCACTCGTATTTATCCCTCATCATTGGTCAAGCTCAAGAATTTCATCTTACAATTGAGTATCACATCATGTGATTCCAACTAGTCCATACCGATCACGACATCATAAGATCCTAATATCGTGACATATCCTTTGTTACAAAATCTTCCAGGTTGAGGCTATAGCCCGTGACCTTTCCTCCAATTTTTTTCTTGGCTTTTGTTGTTGTAGCAATATTGTCGCAACATATTTAAATCATCAAATATTTATAGGTCAATTTAGGTCACCATCATTGCAATTGCGATGAACGTGACCTAAATATTTTTTATTTTTTTTACCTATTTATTTGTTATATTTAGGTCACATGAAGGTGAACGAGAATGGTTATAATGTTGTATTCGTCACTCTTGCGACAATCGTTATAACGGTCAAAAGTTAGCATTGCTCTTGCGATGAAAACACAAGTTTGTTGAAATTGAGACAATAGTCCACCATCTTGATGATTGTCGCAAAATGAACGATAGTTTTTGTCTGTCAATAGAGCGACAAATACGGGGTGTATTTAGATCAAAATTGAAAAACTAAACTTTTTCTCTTGAATTTTGCGACGAAAGAGTACTTTCGTCGCAAGTAGTCGTCGCAATTTTTCCAATATGTAGTAGTGACTCCATTAAAGTGACCTCGTGAGAGACTAAGGGACTCTAAGGTATAAGGACCCTACCTTATTGCACGCCCCTTAGAATCTTCATGAGTGACTATCTCAATATTCCCTCACGGAATCGTGGATCTCTCAAACTAGGTAATCATTAACCTACAATTTTATCCATGACGGGAGTGTTAGGAGGCTATGGAAGGGTTGCTCCCACACCTCTCCCTCAATATGTAGTTGTTGTGCATGACCCCTTTACTCCTTATGTGATTATTATTAGCAAGCAATCGTCAGCCCTCATCCATCAACGAAACACTGTCAATGATCCATAAACAACATCATAATATACCCGATCATATGTCATATATGCATAAATAAAAATACCCAAACCAATACAGTCCACTCTCTCACTCAATACAGAGTCCAAGGAGGTCCATTGATGTGATTGACAACCTCAATCTATCAAGTTTCCTGCACACTCAGGGGAAAATCCTCAATAACATTTGTCAATACATAGAAATCCAATAATATAACATCATAATCCATCAACATAATCATAAGATTCCATTAGCAAACATACATCCACATACTAAAACCAGATCACTTGCATGCAAACGTCCTCAAAGAATAAGTCGATAACATGTTTTTGCAAGAGAGAGATGTTACATACACCCTCTCTTTTTTTAAGCTTCGTCTCGAAGTTTCACAGTATATAAATCCAGTAAATAAAGCATCTGATAAGATCTAAATGTCTAACTATAAAAAAAAATGGAAATAGTTGGCGCATACCATATGCATCCTCCCAGGTTGCCAACTGTGGACTATAATTTTCCCATTGTACCTTGACCATATCAATTGTTAGACGTCATAGTTGTTGAATGCAATGATCCAGAATGCGACTGGCTCCGCCATGAGCACACCCTCGTCCGAAACTGCAAGGAACTCATGTAAATCACATGTGTACAATCACTAACATAATGTCTTAAAATAGATACATGAAAAAAATCATGCATACGCCTCAAAGAATCGGGCAAGGATATTCAATAGGCCATGGGCCCTTTCCTTTTCACAACTTTGAAAGGCCCTGCAAAACTAGGAGAGAGTTTATCACCCTTTCTGAACTTAATTGAACTCTTGTGCAGTTTCACCCACAAGAAAAATTGATCACCAACTTCATAGTTGAGTTCAATAAGATATGCATCAACAAAACTATTGTTCCATTCTTGCGCTACTTTAATCCTTTGTCTTATTGTTTTCATTTGTTATTCAATTGCTTGGATCATTTATGGTCCCTCCAGGACCCTACCCTCAAGTTAATCCCATCTCAATGGCGTTCGACATGGTCACCCATAGAGAAAATGACATGGTGCCATCTTAATGTTACATTGATAGATGTTGTTTTAAGAAACTCTACCAGTGACAAGAACTCTTCCCAACGTTTATGTTGGTCCAACACATATATATGCAACATAAACTTGAAATTTGGTGCATTCCTTTTGTCATCTTGTCTTTCTCAGGGTGATAAGTTGTACTAAAGTTAAGTTGGGTTTCAAAGGCCTCTTGGAAACTAGTCCAAAATCATTCTGTAAACATCTATCCTTAATCGAATATGATCCTCTTAGGCATGCCATACAATATCACAATCTCACCGATAAAAAATATAGCTATGTTCAGTGCCTGATACATTGTATGCACATGGATAAAATGTTCTCTCTTCATCAGAGTGTCAACTACCACAAAAATGGAGTCATGCCTCCTTGCCATCAACGACAATCCCACAATGAATTCCATCAAAATGACCTCCCATTTCGACTCTAGAATAAAATGTGTCTGTATTGATCTGGTCATATGTCTATGTTCATCCTTCACTTTTTGACATTCTAGACATCTCTCCACGTAGTTGACAATGTTCTCCTTAATTCCTTTCCAGAAGAATAAGGGTTTAAGGTCTTCCCTCATCTTCGTTACTCCTGTATTAGCCATGTACACTTCTCTATAAGATTTGTTTAATATCAAACTTCTCAACTCGTCGTTAGGTGGTACATAAATCCAGTTATTATACCTCATCAATCTATCATTTTCCAAAGTATATCCTTCAAACCTAGGTACCAACATGGTGTCTTGTCCAATATTCTCTATAACCTCTTTATACTAGTCATCGCTACATTCTATAGTTATAATATTTTTCTTGAAGATTCATCTAAAGAGGAATTAATGAAAATATGTGTGGTCTCTGACTTAACGCATCTGCCACTCTGTTCACTATTCCTTTTATGTAGGTAATCTTAAAATCGTACTCGCTAAGCGGTTCTGACCAACGCCTTTGTCGCACATTCAAGTCACTTTGTGTAGAAATGTGATGCAAACCAAAATGGTATGTTTTCAATTTGAATATCCATACAATCAGGTAGTGTCTCAAAACTCTTAGGGAATACACAATGGAAAACAACTCCAAATCATGTGTTGCATAGTTCTCCACATCCTCTCTTAAGTTCCTTGAGATGTGAGCGATCACTCGATCTCCTTGCATCAAGACTCTGCCTAAGACTTCCTTGGATGCGTCTGTTCATACCAAGAAGTCCTCATACATATTGGGGATATTTAGTATCAACACTATTGTCAACAACTCCTTGAGTCTTTGAAATGATTCTGCGCATTTCTCAGTCCATACAAGCTTCTTGTTTGTTTTCTGCAATTCCATGATTTGATTTTCTATCTTCAAAAAACCTTCAATGAACCATCAATAATATCCAGCCAAACCCATGAATCTACATACTTATGGTACGATCGTCGGTGTATACCATTCCATAATAGGATCTACCTTCGTTGGATCCACAACGATGCCTTCGCCGAAGATAACATGCCCTAAATAATGAATCCTTTATTGATAAAAGGAGTATTTCAATATTTTTCCGATATAATTTGTTCTCTTGTAAACACTGTAATACCAAGCGCAAATGTTCATCATGTTCTTCCATCGTCTGAGAATATATCAAAATTTCGTCAATGAATACTTGAACAAACTTGTCCAAGTACACGTAGAACACCCCATTCATCAATCTCATGAATGTGGTAAAATGGTAAAATGGTAAACTTGTAATGCCCAAACGTCGTCTTGAATTTGGTATTAGGAATGTCTCCCTCCTTGATCTGTAACCGGTGATATCCCTATCTCAATTCGATATTCGACAACATCGTCACGCCTTTCATTTGGTCAAACAAGTCATCTATTCTTGGTGACAGATACTGATTCTTGATCGTTTCCTTGTTTAATTGACGGTAGTCAATGCAGAGTCCCCATGACCCATCATTCTTCCATATGAAAATAACAGGCGTGCCCCAAGGTGACAAACTTGGACGTACAAGTCCTAGGTCCAAAAACTTCTTCAGTTTCATTTTCAACTCCTGCAACTCAAGGGTGAGCATCTGATATGGCGTTCTTACTATCAGTTCATTTCCAAGTTTTAAGTCAAGGGTAAATTATAGCTCTCTCTTGGGCGACAAACCTAGTATCTCTTCTGGGAACACATCCACAAACTCTCGTACTACCGGAAGGTTTTCTAATCCTTATACCATGCCTTTGTCATTCAACGCTAATATTTAATATAGATGGAATCCTTGTGCATACTCTTCTATAGTTGTAGGGAAGAGATGAACCTTAGGGATACTCCTTGGTTTCTTTCAAAAATCACTCGTATTTATCCCTCATCATTGGTCAAGCTCAAGAATTTCATCTTACAGTTGAGTATCACATCATGTCATTCCAACCAGTCCATACTGATCATGACATCATAAGATCCTAATATCGTGACATACCCTTCATTACAAAATCTTCCAGGTTGAGGCTACAACTCGTAACCTTTCCTCCAACCTTTTTCTTGGCTATCGAATCCATTTCCATGTAGCTAAACTCATCTTGTTCGACTACCTTTACCTTAATTATTTTTAGTGCTGCACCAGAAATAAATCTCTTTGTAGCACCGAGAACTACCAAGATACTAAAGGTCTGGTCAGCGATGGTACCTGACATCTCGATAATAGTAGAATTGTGCTCAGCCTGACAGTTATTCACCACGGCATGAATCCAGTGGGCCTTGCTTAAATATCCTACTGTAGTGTGTCCTGCTGACACAGTTTCTCTAGCCATATCGACCTGATAGTGACGCTGTTAATGTGGCTCTCTACATATCCAACATCTAGTCTTCACTCTAGTACTCTGGGTCTTTCAAGCTGGTGCTACAGGCCTACCCAAGGTCGTTTCTGCAGTGATTCTTATAGGAGTCCTTCCTTGACCCCTCCCTGGTGGTCAGCTCTTCCTCAGCTATGAGGGCCTATTAGACTACATCATGCAACATCTGAGGCATTAGGATCCTCATCTTCACATGGAGGTTGAAGTTAAGGCCGAACTCAAACTTGCTGACCTTTATCCTTTCCATGTTCAGAAGTGGAGCATACCTAAGCAATTCCATTATTTGGGATTCATACCCATGCACCATATGACCACTCTGTCGTAAGGAATTGAACTCGTTGATTTGGCACTCGACAAGTTCCTCAGATAAATACCTTTCCTGGAACCATTCCTATAATATTTCCCATGACATGTCTTCGATGACCATGTTCAGTTGAGGTAAGAGCATCTTCCACCATAGAAGAGCACTCCCCTTCAACTAAAATACCACCATGCAGACCTCCACATTGGAGTTTGTAACCATGAAGTGTGAATCACCTCGCCATGTTCTCCAACCATGCCTTAACGGCTGAGTCGTCCATGGTACCCATGAAAACGGTAAACTTAACATTCTCTAGTTCTTCTTGAATGCCACCACTACTAGCTGGACCATGCTACAAACTCTCATTGGGTACAAGAGCCCTGGCCTAATTTGTATCTAGGCAGTTAATCAAGGCCTCTGACATCCTCTAAAAGGACCTAGTCATACCAACTACATCTCGCACAACAAATTGTTCATGCCCAATGACGTGTTCTTCTCCTTGGGGGTTGAACCGCTCTGGCATGGGTGTTGTTGGAGGCATTGCACCTCCTCCCCTAGCACCACGTTGTGAACCTCCACGATGTCCTCTAACCATGATTACCATATGGACAGGTTAAAAATTTAATTAGTGCTAAGTTATTAATCAAGTGTAAAATACAGTGGAAGGCATGACGATACATAGTCGCAGGGTTGAAAATGCTCTGATACCATATGTAACGGCCTTCCATTACGCTTAAGAAAAAAAAATGAATAAATGACAACGCATAATAAATGACATCACAACTAAAGGAATTACAAGCGTCTAATCGTCATAATCAAATAACATAGAAACCGATAAATATTTAGTAACGACATATAATCAACACATCATCATAATTGAATAACGACACAAAATCGAAGCACCATGAATGACGTCGCAATATCAACTCATCACAATTATAAGAATCATCAATACTTTTAATTGCTCCAATCATCACATAGAGATAATCATCAGATAACACAAGGACAACATGAGATAACATAACAATAACATAAGGATCATAAATATAATATAACGATAACATAAGTATCATAAAGATAATATAAGAATGACATAAATATAATACCCACCCAACCTACCCTGCAAGGTTAGAACCTCGAGGACACATAAGCAATGCTTAAGCCCAGGATCCAATTGATTTGGCCATTTAAGGTCTTAGGGTTGGTGATTGTTCTAAGAAACAAGGAGGTCTCTACATTCGACTAACAAAATCAAATCCAAAAACCAACTATCTATATCAACAACATTAACGATAATCAAATTTTATCAGTCAATCAATCCTAATCATTAATTAAGCATGGCGCACTAGTAATCATCAACTTTATTTTCAAGGCACGCAAGTAATTCTAATTGCAAAACTCAACATACATCAACATTAACTTCAAGACGCAAGACTAAGAAAATACATAACCAATCATACAACCACATTTGATACCTGGCGCAAGGAGATCTAATCGCTCCATCATTTATTCAATATCATTATCCAAGGCGCAAGGAGTAAACGAATTCTAAAACAATCATAAATTAACATAGTTATAGGAGCAAGAGTAAATTGATTACCGAATCAACCATTTATCCACATTTATTTCATGGTGCACGAGTCATCTAACCACTTAATTAAACATGTGTAACATTATTCAGTGTACACAATCAATCTAATAACTTAATCATTCATCGACATTAAATATTCATTGCGCAAGACTAAACTATCCATTTATTCATGGCACAACAAAATTCAAGTGCTCCACCAATCATACATCAACTAATTCACTGCGTGCAAGTATTCTAACTAATTTGTAGAACAATTATACATCCACAAAATTATCAACGCATGAGTAATCGTTAGCTTTATTTTTCAAGTTACAAAGGTAAACATCAATCATGTCTACAAGGCGCAAGGAAATCTAATCACTTAACAACCATACCTCATTATTCTTTGGTACATTGTAACGATTCAATTGGACATGTTGTATAAAAAAAATACTATTGATATGAACAAAAAAAATCCTATAGATGGATTGGAGGCATAGCCTATTATAAAAAGCAAGGGAGAATTCTCCTCACATTACATTGGATACAATTATCTCGAAGGATTTATCATCGAATTTAGAGAAGCGAGTACATTTGAAAGGACAACTTTTTCTTGTTAGGAGAAAAGAGAAGTAATTTTTGAATTGGGGTGGGAGAAATTTGGATCGTGAAGAGTCATAAAATAAGATGTAAAGAAAGGGCATGTTCAAAATTTTATGTCAAGTAACCGGAAGGTGGTTGGCTCCATGATGGGCCACTGATTTCGTTTATCCTTCAACATCATTGGGCACCTTGTATAAGGTTTTGTAATATGGACCTTTTCCATATAAATGGTATGCGAAAGAGATGGATAGCGTACCAGCTAGAAATATAGGTTGTCCAAGCCCAATAAATTTCAGAACACGTTCTTTTCCAACCATTTTGTAAAGGATCCGACCAACAAGAAGTCGGTGAGGTTGAAGGCTATGCAAGTTGGGTACATGGTTAAAAAGAGAACCATCTGATATTAACAAGTGGTAATCCTTTCTACAACAATATATGCTGCAATAAATCAAAACATAAATTACAATAAGGTAGAATTTAGTTTTTAAGTGTAACTAATTTAATAGCGTTTTATGTTTTTCTGAAAATCAATGGAAATTGTAGGGAATAAAAATAATAAAACATGATAAGCAAATAACAATGACAATAACCTTACACTCGGTAACGTCGCCTCTTTGACCAGATACTCTCAACACTTTGGTGCTCGTGAAGGGGGAGACCAGTTCCCACTCAAGGAGGAGGGATAAAGAGAACATTGAAGGCATGCAACCAAACTGGCAGAGTGGTACTGGTAAAATGGTTAAGTAATAAAATGCAGAGTTCAAGGGAAGAGATTCGCCCGAACAAATTACCTAGCTGCACGATTTTGCACAGGAAAAATGCAGAGTTCCAGGGAAGAGATTCGCCTGGAGAAATTACATAGCTGGGCGATTTTGCATAGGAAAAATGTAGAGTTCGAGGGAGAGATCAAAAGGGGATTCACATTGCTACGAAATCGCACACCAACAACGCAAAGGGTACACATGGATAAATTTGTTGCGGGTAAGATTTAGCTGAGGGTAAAATAAAATTCGCAGATATTTATTACTGGGAAAAAAGCCCGCAAATCACAGGGAAAATGGTGTATAAAATTGTTGAGGGTAAAATAAAATTCACAGAGTTTTATTACTGGGAATAAACATGCAAATGGCAGGGAAAATCGTGTACAAATCGCCGAGAAAGAGAAGTGAAATTCGCTAAGCAATTGAAGTAAAAATCGATGAGATGTGTGGTCGAAATTCATGTGGGTTTCCTCCGCATGCAATGATATGATCACACAATCAAAAAGCATATATGGGTGGTCAAAATTCGTGTGGGTTTCCTCCACACATAGTGATATGCTCACACAATCAAATCGCAGAAATGGGTGGTCGAAGTTTGAGTAGGTTTCCTCCACACACATTGATATGCTCACACCATCAAATTGTAGAGATGGGTCGTCGAAATTCGAGTGGGTTTCCTCCACATGCAGTGATAAGGAGATGCAAGGTTGTTGGGAAAAGGGTGAAGGCACAGGGCCTTGCGTCTAAAAAACGCACAGGTTAAGTGCTCAAAGATCCTGGAAATGCATAAATTAACTCACTTGAAAAACGTAGAGACTTTTAGTCAATATCAAAAACAAAATCGGATGTAGTAAGCTCACGAAATAGTTTTGAAAACAAACAGAGGAAATAATAATTCACAGAGGGTGCATATGATATAAGCTCGCATAGGAAGCATTCGGAAATCACCCGTCTTCTCAAGGCCATCTATCAAGAGACAAATTCTAAATCCATACATACAATAAAAAGTGAATCTAATTTGAACTCAAATGAAAATACCATGACCAAAGGCGAGAAGTCAAAGATGACCTCCCAAGCTTGCGCTCTCTCCAGCTCCCCACTTGTTAATCGTGAAGAATTCACTGGTACCTCCCAGCCAAGGCTAGGGGTACTCTTCTCCCCCCTTAGCCCCCCGAGCTGCAAAGGGGCAACGCACAGCCACATCCAGAATACTCTAGCTCCCAGCTTGTTTGCAAGGTAGAGTTATCACTCTCTTTCTCGAGTTGGGTATCCCAACTCTCACAAATAAAAGCCAATCAGAATTTTTGTAGCATAACCTTACTCCTACGGGTCATAATCCCTTCCTCCCTCTTAGCCATTTGTTTTATAGATTTTTTCTTAGTGACCACTTTCCATTTGCAAATTTAATTCTTTAAAAAAAAAATTAATTAAAAATTACTACCGAGTACACTTGTCATCTGTTCCCTTAGTTGCACAAATAATCCATCATTTAATTTAATTAAAGGTAAAATTACTCCTAGTTGTCCCTTTATTCCCTCTATTTTTTTTTTAATGACTGATGTCTTTCTAAAACTTAGTTGTGTTTAATTTAGAAAATTTCTTTAGTCAGACTAAACTAAATATCTTTCTATGCTTACACATTTATGCTTTATTCCATTCTCAATTAAATTCTAATCTAGTATTTACTTTCACAAGGGTATTAATCACTCGTTAGGGTTTATTTTTATTGATCCGGGTGGATATCGGTGGCCGCCCACCTTCTCCAACTGGCCCAAAACATGTTTCTGGCAATTTTGGTAATATACTATTTTTAGCAGTTTTTAACTTCCGGGGCTATTTTGAGGCCCTAAACGATGTTTTTTGATAAAATGGGGAGCAATATGGATCGAAAATCATATTTCTCACCCAAAATTTGTATTTCTCGGATAGATCTTTCCAACGAGCTATTGAGCGCCCCAAACGAAGATCGCATGCAAAAGTTACGCCCCTGGGAAGTTGACGTATCAACTACCCCCATCGGGGCCCACAAACTTTTTGGCTTTTCATCTTCCGGGGTTAGGTTTTTGGATTTTACTTATGTTAAAAAGGCCCTTAGAGCCTCATTGTAATAATCATGTTCCAACAGATGCGAGTAGCCGTCACATCTCTTCTCAGAGATAAGCTACCACCATTCTAGCGAGTCTTTCACTCTGTATTTTACAGTCTCTGTACATTTATTTTGTTAATAGAAATTGTGTATAACTATATATCTGTGACTTTTATTTTATTTCTGCTATATCTATGTTATATTGTTGTCTCTCTTGCAATATATATAAATATTTATCTCTTATATCTCCACTCTCATTTCGTGCCGAAAATAATCCGGATCAATGGTATCAGAGCAGGCTACTCTTGATCATTTTTCAGTGCATGTCCCCGATGAGGTCCGAGTATAGAAAGTTGGGTCTCGAGCTTTTCTCTCTTGAGGACAATCTCTCTCGCACACCCAAGAAACCCTCAATGGCAGAAGAAGAGAAAAACGACGGAGCAGATGATCCTATCAGTCTGTTGCTTGAGCAAGCTCTCACGCGACAGAGGGACAAAATGATGGAGAATTTTTCCCACATCTTTCAACGCCTGCCGATAGCATCAGACACATCTTCATCAAGTGGCCACGTTTGAGGCACCTCTCCTTTCAAGGTACAGGTTAATTTTTATATTCCCATATTTGAATGTCAAATAGATGCAGATACCCTAGATAAATGGTTAAATATGCTAGAAGGTTATTTCTCTCTTCATAATTTTTTCGACAAGGAAAAGATCACCTTCACACTCCTTAAGGCTCTCCCCCATGTCAAACATTGGTGGGAAACTTACTGGGAGCAAAGTTCCACAAAGGAGTCTGGAATATATGGAGCCAAGCCCACTTGGGATTTTTTTGTGGACGCGGTAAAGGAACAATATTACCCTATTGGCAGCTATGAGGACCAGTACATGAGATGGACCACACTGCAGCAAGAGAGGGGCCAAGCAGTTCTGGAGTTCACCAATACCTTCCATACCTTGTGCACCAAGCTAGGTATCAAAGACTCCGAACGACATTTGGTTTTGAAATACCCTGGGGCTCTACACAGATACATCCAAACTGAAATGGATTTTCTGGACATCTCATCATTCAGTGCTGCTTATCGATATGTTGTTAAAATCGAGCAGAAATTCAAGCACCCGAACAAACGGGAGTTCGGGTCTACAAATCCGCAACAACCAAAGTATGACAAAGACGACCCTAACAAACAGTCTCCCGAAAACCAGTCCAAGCCACAGGAAAAGAAGGGGCACGAGAAGACAAAGAAGGACACCAGAAAATGGTGCAATTTCCACAAAATCCCCTATCACAACACCGATGAATGTCGGTCAAAACAATCATTGGTGGCTGGGATCAAAGACAAAGAGCCGAACCCTGATTTAGAATCTGATTCTGAAAATACTCGTAAAGGACAGATCATCGACGCAGACCCCACTGCTATTGTCGCGACCACAACAATTCAAACAGAAGAACCAACAGATCTATAAGAGGGGGAGTGCCTTTTTCATTCACATATGTGGGTGAAGAGGACCCCGCTTCATTTTATTGTTGATAGCGGAAGACAGAAGAACCTCATCTTAGCAGAGGTCGTCAAACAGTTGGGATTGTCGGCAACACCACACCTGCCACCATACAACATCGGGTGGCTTCGCCAAGGACGAGATCTTCGTGTCATCCAGAAGTGTCGATTGTCATACGACATCTAACCCTTCAAGGATGATGTATTATGTGATGTTGCTCCACTGGATGTCCGTGATGTTCTCTTGGGCCAGCCATATATGTGGAAACGCCATGCTATCTATAAGTCTCGAACCCGTAGTGTCATTATTACTCTGGGGGGTCATCTCTATAGGATACCAAAGGTAGTTCCAACTACTGCCCCATCTAAACAGTGCCACAAGGTAGTATCTCATACTACAAAATTCATCTTCTCCACAATCTATTCAAAAGGGGAACAAAAGGATACTGCAACCACTACAGCCTCGTCCCAAGCACCTTCTATCCACCAGAAGCAGGTCAACAAAGTTGCAGCAAAGCACAAAGATTCCTTCATCACTCAGTCATCTCATGTAGCCAGACTGGTTAAAAAGGTCCGACCCTTCCAGCGATAGGTTCGTGAAGACTTTCAACAAACCAAGCAACGTGATGGTTCCAACAAGACAAGCAACTCACCAATTTCAGATTCAACAATCGCTTTCCCCTCTCCCCTGGGAACTCAACGCAATGGATACCATTGATTCCTAAGGAGGGAGGATTGATCCAGGTGGATATCGGTGACTGCCCAGCTTCTCTAACTGGCCCAAAACATGTTTCTGGCAATTTTTGTAATTTACGATTTTTAGCAGTTTTTAACTTCTGCGGCTAGTTTGAGGCCCTAAACGATGTTTTTTGATAAAACAAAGAACAACATGAATCGTAGATCAATGTTTCTCACCCAAAAGCTGTAGTTCTCGGATAGATCTTTCCAATGAGCTATTGAGCGCCCCAAACGGAGATCGTATGCAAAAGTTACACCCCTGGGAAGTTGACGTCTCAACTACCCCCATTGGGGCCCACAAAGCCTTTGTCTTTTCATCTCCCGAGGTTAGGGTTTTGGATTTTACTTACATTAAAAAGGCCCTTAGAGCCTCATTGTAATAATCATGTTCTCACAGAGTCGAGTAGCCGTCACATCTCTTCTCAGACATAAGCTACCACCATTCTAGCGAGTCTTTCACTCTATATTTTACAATCTCCGTACATTTATTTCGTTAATAGAAATCGTGTATTACTGTATATTTGTGACTCTTGTTTTATTTCCGCTATATCTCTATTATATTGTTGTCTCTCTTACAATATCTCTAAATATTTATTTGTTATATCTCCGCTCTCATTTCGTGTCGAAAATAATCTAGATCATTTATTTTCATTGATTCTTAATTTGATTTAATTCATCCCCTAATTAATTAATTTAAAAATTTAGTTTTTTAGTCTTCTCACTCACTAAGACTTAGGCTTAGTTAAATCTTTATCTGCAAACTCCTAGACCCTTAGGGAATATGCTTAATTAAATTCATTCTTTAGTTAATAAATTGATAAATTAATTAATTCGATAGACTCTCAAGATCTTATAAGGTTTAAAATCCGCTCAAGTTTTTTAGGCCACCTAGATTCATTGAATCATTGTTTTGTTTTTATACCGCAACATTCCCTTCAAGATGCACTCTGTGCTCTAAGGGTGCCACTCACCGTGATTCAAATTTTAATTACACAACGTGCCCTTCAAGATGCACTATGTGCTCCAAGGGTGCCACTCGTCTTTGAATGGATTTTGGTAGTTGTCCAACCCTTGGAATCAATAATCCATTTAAGAGGCCTTGTGAGATACTAAGGGCCTCTAAGGAATAAGGGCCATGCCTTATTGCACGCCCCTTCGAATATTCATGAGCGACTGTCTCACTCTTCCCTCACGACATCGTGGATCTATCGAACTACGTAATCGTTAACCTAGAATTAGATCCACGGAGGGAGTGCTAGTAGGATATGGCAGGGCTAATGCCACACATGTCCCTCAATATCTGGTTGATATGCATGGCCCCTTTACTCCTTATGTGAGTCTAATTAACAAGAAATCATCAACCTACATCCATAAATTAAACAATATAAATGATACATAAATAACATCATAATATACCCAATCATATGTCACATATGCATATACAAAAATACCCAAACCAATAGAATCCACTCCCTGAATCGATCAAGAGTCCAAGGAGGTCCATTGATTCCATCGACATCCTCATTATGTCAAGTCTCCTACAAACTGAGGGGAAACTCGTCAATAACATCTGTCAATACATATAAATCCAATAACATAAAATCATAATCCATCAACATCATCATAAGAATCCATAAGTGAACAAACATCCATATAATGAAACCGGATCACTTGCACACAAACGTCCTCAAAGAATAAGTCGATAACATGTGCTCGCAAGAGTGGGATGTTACAAAGTGAAATTAAATCACTAATCAAAAGAAACTACAAACTTGAAAGAAAGGAGAAACTAATAAGCCATGAATTCAAGACAGACAATAAGACAAAAAAATTAAAAGAAATATCTCAACATAAGAAATAAAATTGATATATTTTTCAATTATGTTGAGATCTAGATGGGTTATATCTTAAATTCTTTAGAATGAATTAGTTTTTTTATTGCAAATGTAAAATTCTAATTAAAGAGAAGTTATGATTTACTAAATTATTTTATATTGTTCATCTTTCAAATCTTACTTCTTGAAACAATAGTTAAGCTTTAAATGATTGGTTTTAAGAATAAATCTTATAACACAACTTTAATGAAAATAATGAAAATTAAGATGATACAAATGAACAAAGAAAAGTTATTACCTTGGTGACAGCTCAATACTATCCCATAATCTCACAACTGCTTTATTCAAACTTATGGAAAAAGAAAACAACCTAAGAACTAAACTACTCCTATTCTATCCTACTCTAATCTATTCTACAAGAATAAATAGGGCTAAGTAAAGTGAAATTTTCAATGGAGCCAATCCATTTGTTGTATTCTTGCAATCATATATATAATAGGAGTAAGTAACATAAAATGGATAAATACCAAATAATCAAAGGAAAAATCTAACTTAGTATGTACAACTATTTCTAATAGAGACACGAAAATAATTTTTTTAACAAGGAATCTCATTTCAAATGTATTTTTCAACCAAGTTTCAATTATTCCTTGAAAATCATTATGAAATTGTTGGAATGGAAACATGATAGGAAAAGCAATCTGGTCACCCTCTAGAGAAAATACTATTTACAACAAGAAAATAATTTACATTATTGTTACAAGACAGAAAAGACTTATTTGCAAGAATTTCATTTACACAAGTATTAGCTGAAATAACATGATGAATATTATAATTAGCGTCTACTTGTGTTAAAAATTCAAGATCATGACGATGAATGAGAACTTTAGTGATATCATTAGAATCATAAATAGGCATGGTGTTTTGTTCTTCAAAATTGAAATCAGTATGAGAAGATTCAAGATGAGGTTCAATAGTAGTGTGGTCAATAAAATAATATCCTACATATTGAAATATAGATTGATTAAAAACACAAAGACCTAAAATAACCATCACTCGAGGGAGAAGTACCTCAATATTTTCAATCTCCAAATTTTCATCATAAATGACTTCATTTTCTTTGGTTATAAAACATAAACCTGAAGTAGAAAATTGATCAAATGTATATGCATGAGATCCAAGGAAAAGTTCTTTAAAATGATTCTTTTTCGTTTTTTTATTCTGATTTTGATTGATGGATACTTGGAAATTACTGTGATGTATACTAATTCCTTCATTTTTTGGAAAGGAGTAAAATATTGACGCACTAGTTCTTGAAATGAATGATCACTACTTGGAAAAGACTCATCAAATAAGTGACTATATAATGAATAATGATTGTTGAAACATATGTGATTGAAAGCATATTTATAAAGATACTCATTATTATCAAGTATTTGAGGTTTGAGTCATTGATTCATCATTATCCTCCTCATCATAAACAACCATTTTTTGAGGAATATAATTAATTTGATGTAATATATCTATTCTTTCCTCAAACTTATTATCAACACGTTCAAAACTATTTATTATAACATGTTTATTAATATCAACAATAGGCTAAAAAGAATCATGTGTAACATTTATCGTAGTATAATTATACGAATTGACTCTTTAAACAATTTGCTTCTCGTTATCCATTTTTTATGACCTCCTTTCAAATCAATAACTTATCTTAAAAATGAAGTATGATAAAAGCTTATAACTTTTTCCAAATTAAGATCAACATAGATCCATCTTAAACTTAGATAAGCACGAAGAGGGATTCAATTTTTTAAGAAATTATTTAACTTTTTATTATTTCATTTCATTTCAAATTTTACATGATGGATGTAATTGTTTTTTAATAGAACATATTTTATTTTATTATTCTTTTTTCAATTGAGAAGATTTTATTTTTATTATTGTTATTTTATTTTTTTATTTTAATGTAACTTTATCTAACATAACTATATAGTCTCTAATATTATTTTTATTATTGTATTTTCACTTTAGTAGAATTTATTTTTATTATTGTTATTTTATTTTTTTTAATTGAGCCATTTTTTTTGTGTGGAATTTTCCCCACACTTAATTGTAGGACACCTAGGGATGCAATAAAAAAATTAAAATTGTAAAATCTTAAATGTAATTTTCTTAATTTTTCATATAATCTCAAAAATCTTACAAACCACCCTAAATCCATTAAAAGGGATCATACACTGTAATTTTTTTTATTATAATTTAATATAAAAAAAAATAATATTTTAGATGTTGTTATATGTAATTACTTAGTATATATATATGTAATTACTTAGTATATATATATATATATGTAATATGTAATGATTCATATAATTGTTTTATTTTAATTGTGACCACTTTATTTTATTAATGTTAATTTTTTTTAATTAAAATGACTTTAAGTTTTTCTTAGTATAACTTTGTTTAACATAATGCTAAAGATGAAGAGAACTCCCTATCAGTATAGCACCTACTTACTCTAAATACAAAATTTTAATAAAAATATTATATTTTATTCATTTCAAAGATAGTCATGTATTAGTATTAATAGAGATGAATGCCTTCCATCCTCGTGAAACCATAGATATGCTATTTGTCAAATAGTCAGGATTAATAAATCCAAAATAATATGTGACAGTCAGGATTAATAAAGGACATTTGAACAACTGTAATGTATTTGTCTTAGTTATCTCGACAATGACAATAATTAAATTACAATCTCCGGTCCATGAATTGGAAGGCTTGTTAGTGCTTTCTCATTATGTAGCTTCATCAGTTGCCTTCTTTTCATATGTGCATCCTTGGCCGTCCTCTTCTGGTTATATACACTATATCTCTTATTTCTTGTCCCTCTCTGTTTTCCAATGTGTAGATAGTATCGTATTCATGCTGTCTAATTCTACGTCTCGGAGTTGCTCCTTTTAACAATTGGATTCAAGGATTATTCCATGCTCTATTAATCTGGTTAAACTGGACACGAACCTCTACCGGAAGACCTGTAGTTTTTACACTGAGATGGCCCCGATGGAGGTACGGAACCCTTTGGAAGCGATTCGAACAACCCATTCTTCATCTCAATATTCTCATTATTTTCCACTTGATCTCCCTCAAATATGAATTTCAATTTCAGTGGCCTGGTAGCTGAACCTTCACTAACCATCGTGACCACCATAATCAGGGCAATCAATATTACCAGTCGCGCTGCTATTCTCGTATCCATATCGCTGCAACGTATACAATTCTTCTCTTCACAGTCCCAGAAGAAGCTATTCACTGCACCAATATGAATATCAGAAGAGGAATAACGATAATATTATGAATGCATCTTAATCTTTAGATGCAAATATATATAGGAAGTAGTCGTGCGGCGAAGAGGGGAGCTGAGAGCAGATTGAGAGCTGAGAGCTGAGAGCAGATTGATTTTGGGGATTTTGGGGATTCGTTGATTTTGGGGACTTATAAAGCCATCGTAAATGCATTCTGTTCTGTTAGCCCAAGTCTTCTGCACGCACCCCGCTAGTAAATTTTGACTTTGAAATTAATTTCATCGAGAAATCTTTGGCTCTGATCGGAGAACACTCTCATAGACTGAGATAAATCTTTTATTGGTCAATTCTTTAAAGTCGGACTCCAGCGGACGTTGAACAATTCAAAACACGCTTCATTTGTCGAATACATTTATAAATTTAACCAAAAATGATATTTAAAAAATAGATCGAATCATCAATGAACTTTCAGATTTTTATATTTAGTTAGTGTAGATTTATTTTAATACATTGGAAGCACTAAATTGTTTTTGTCGATTTCACAATACCATTGGGATTCAACTTTGAGGTTGTATTGCATTTAACACTTCTCACTTGTTATCAACATATATTAATTACTTCTTCATAGAGGTATCTACTGTTGCGCCAGATGAATAAAGCCATATTTATTGTAGTACCGAGTAGTGCTTGGTGCAATGTACAAGGATGGATGATCGATGATCGACAACGGTATATTTATATAAATAGTTAAATGTAAATATGATGGTGTCTCGTGGATTTTGTAGTTAAGAGTTTCACACATTTCAAAATCTATAAAATATACATATAAACCATAATTAAAATTAGCAATTATAAATTTTTTTTGATAGTTGAAGGCCCATTTAGAATATATAATGTCGTTTTTTAAAAACTATAGAATTTCCTTCAAATTGCTTTTAGTGAAAATTTTCTAGATTTGTGTAAGGATGGATCTGTGCAAAGTTTAAGTAGTTATAAGAAAGAGTTCATTTTATTGCTATTGTGTGGGTTGGAAGTCTTGTGGATCACGAGAATAGTATTAGATATTGGTTCAATCTATAATTCATAATCCATGTTGCTAGTTAATTTGGTGATGAATATTTATGTATGTCTACATTTATCCAAAAAACTATAGACTTAGTATCACTTACATCTCTATTGTATTATTCTTACAATTAAACTAATTTTTTTTATTCATTTCTATAATTTTGATAATATAGTTGTTATGATTAGATAATTTTATTTCAAAAGGACAATTATAGTTGATGCAAAAGGAAGAAGTTATGAATAAGTTAGGGAGAGGTGAGATGCAACTTTACATTCTTTTTCCTAATATGTGTGTGTGTGTGTGTGTGTGTGTGTGATATTCATTCTTAAATTCCACGATGGATTAAACTAGGTCATAAGGAGAAACAAAATTAGCGATGGATTTCAAACGCTCTTGCATAGAATGTTAGGCGAAAGTTAATTACATAAACTTTCAACATGTTTTCCATGAAAGGCCATTTTGGAGCAATTTATTGATGAAAGCCACTAGGAGGTTCCCTAAGTTTCAATAGACTCAGCCTGGTTCTTCTCCAAAATTATATTCATAGTTACCAAGTTTGGCATGTTGAGAAGTTGTGGGGTAGTCCGAGGCACATTGCCGCCATAAACTAAAAAAATGGACTTTTACAGTTTTTTTTTGTAACGGTCTTGGTGGTTGGCATAGAGACAAAAAATCTTCACTGATACATTATTTGTGACATTTTTTTCTTTACTAGTTTTCTCCTCATTTAGTTCTATATCGTCTAGGTTTCTAGGATGCAACATGTTTTGACTTAGTATATTGTAATGTTTATCTCGAAACTTCCAATCAAATTGTAGATTCAATACTTTATAGGAAGAATGCGATCATAATTTGTTTCTATGGATGTTTCTTTGTTGTGTTGTCCATTTTTAAATCATATTGGCCATAATTGCAAATTTCAGCACTACAAGTCCCAATTAAAAACATTTCTTATTGTAGAAGGGAAACTTGGGTTTCATCGTCTTCTACTCATCAACACCTTTCATACGACTGCCATGATGTTTATAAATGACCTTTGGTTCAAAATTTGTTTCATGTTAAAGTTTTGAAGTCTCCACTTGTGCTGACCCTTTTTTCTAGATAGACTTTTGGTCACTCTATCCACACAAAACAAAACATACTCATAGGACCATATGTATTGGAGTAAAAGGCTTAACCATTTATTTAGGATCCTATCCTTCTTTCAAGGCACTTCCTTATGGTGTCAGATGGCCATGTGTTATATCCTTGTTCCAACAGTGGTTTTTAGGGTACCATCAGGATCCTTGTTATTGAAGTGTGGATCCAATTGGATTGAACCGCTTGTACCATTCAAACTTCGAGAGACAAGAGTCATTCCGGGAACTTATACCTCCATATAATGTAATCATTTGAACTTTAATGGCTAGTCATTTATGTTATCACTAGACTAAATTTTATGACCAGAGGCATCTTTGCGAGTACCAAAGTGGTGTGACACATCATGTCCATGTCATCGTCTTCCTGTTCCCGATTATATAATATGATGTAAGGGAACCAAGGGTTGAAACCCTATGCCACAGGGGTGTTTGGATAATAGTCATTGGGCTTGCTAGCATGACCTTTTCCCTGTGTATTAGAGACATGTTCATATATATTTTTGTCTATAACGTTCAATATTTCTATATAAGAAGAAATACAAATGTAATATTGTTTATTTCATGTTGTGTCTCTGATGTGCTTATACACCCATTCAAAATTTTGTGTCCAAGAACATATTACTGTGAGTACGAGATGTTGAAGTTGAAGACACCAAAGCTAGATCAGCCAAAAATGAAAAATAAATTAGGTGTGCATTGTGGTATCTGCATTGTTCTTTTTTTTCTTGCTACTTGCATAATATGCTAAATATTTTTTAAAACAACTTGTGACACACAAACTAGAATATGAAAAAAATATTATATGTTGAAATCTATCAAATGAACAAACGATCGAGTGTAGATACCAACATTGACCAAGTACTAAGTAACAATAGTATTTTCAGATTCACTACATTTTCATACACTGCAAGGTACTGTCTATTTGATGCACTGCAAGTTTTGTTGCATTTCCATTATTCTAAAATAAAGTTGTAGCATGGCCTGGTATATCGATTCTATTTTTCTTGAAAAATGGAAACATTGATGCATTATAATCATTTCAGTATGATTTGGCGTTTTATTTTTGTATCAGTTGTGACGCAGTGTCGCACCCGCAGGCACGCCTGCTCACAGGATCTTCTCTTTCCACGGCCCGAAGAACACTAATCGGTCCTTCTATTACCCTATCGGGAAATCTACACCCACAGATCTCTTTGTTCAACTCCTCCTCTTTTTACTTATCGGGGAATGAGACTTCACAACCTTGTGAGGTCAGTGATCGAGCGTAGGACTCTCGAATCTTCGAGACCCGATATGAGTCAACGCTGACCCTTCTGTTCCTTTGTCGGGACTTTCTCTATAGGGATCTTGGCACTCGCAGTGTCGAGCAACTCGGTTCTTTGACTCCCGAGTCCCGATATGCTGAAACTCCGATGAGCTCGTGGCTTTGACTTTTCAATGGTCCTGTCACCTCGTCAGGATTTCGGACTTCGTGGGATCGCGAATCTTGATGTCCAATGTTTCGCGACTTTACTTTTCCCGAACCCCGATATAGTGTGCTACCTGTCCACCAACAACTCCTGTGGCCCCACACTATACTTGTAGCCATCGGGATATCGCGTATCATGATTTCGCGACTCCCATTACCAAATCTTCGATTCCTTTCTTACGAAATCCCGATAGGTGATTTCATGAATAATCCAACACCCCTGGCTGTCTTGGATCAATGGCTCTGCCCCTTCTGAGCTTTAAACACTATGGGAATATCTACAGTATCCCCCTGCACCCCTGCGAGATCCAATGGCTCACGGTGATTCACTGATTTTCCCTGGAAGATATCGATCTTCCGTTCTTCCTTATGCAATCCATGAAATGACTAAGTGTTCTTCCAAAGAACTTATCCACCTGCGTGTAAACTTGCGACGCTTCTTGCCAACCTTCAAGGCATAACTTTTCTATGCTTTCCTTCAACAAATTCGAAGGTCCTATCCCTCCTGAGCTTTTCCCCATGACCTCAAGTCCTTCAAGAAAACTCTTGCATGCACTCCTTGCGGCAAACCTTCAACAACGTCAAAGTGTTGAAGTCACTTGACTCTGTGCACACCTACAGCAGCAGTTTGTGAAATGCTTCACTCAGGTTTGCAACCCTGATACCTTTACCAGGCCTGCGCACTCCTTGCACGACTCCTATGCCCAACTACACTTCTGGATGAATGAGAACAAAAACTATCTCTATCTGAACCCTCTATCAACGCACTCCTTGCGGACACTTCAACTGCACTCCTTGCAGAAATTCTCTAGCTCAAATAGAGAAACAATTGAAACTCATTCCATCTCCCTCTCAGAATTCAATTCATACATGAAATCACATAAACAACATATAAAAGAAAATGTATAACAGGAAGCAAACGTTCATGAGCCTATCATTCAACACCAATACACAGAGAACAACACAAACCATGAATTTGAATCAAAGATTTATATTAATTCAAATGTCTGTACATGGGTGTTTTTACACAGATCTCTACTTATTCTTGCTCCAAATGCTTCTGAATAATGTTACAATGCACAATGAGGGTGTCTATATCCTGTTTCCCTCTTGCGCTCTACAACTGTATAGCCTAGAATTAAATTCTATCTACTTTACATTAACTATTTGAAATGTCATCTACCTACTAAGGACGAGAGCTATCTGCTCAAGGTCTATTTACAATATACAAGTGCGCCTCATCTTAATGGCTCATTTAAGATTTCTGCAACAATTCCAAAGTGTTTTCAAAATTTGTGCTGGCTTGTCCAGGTATCCTCCGCTTCCACGATGGCTCGCTTGATGTGTTGGCGATGCTCGTACATCATACTCCCTCGCTTGAAAACTTTCATGGGATCCTGTCCATGAGCTCCTGCATGGTCTGTCCATGCTTCTGTATCTCATCTTCAGTCTCCCAGCTGGCATCTTCAACTGGATGGTTCTTCCACTTGACCAGATACTCAAAATATTGTTTTTTCCTGGTCCTCTTACTCACTCTCTTGTCCAGTATGCATTCCATCTGTGGCTACTCTGCAACTGGCATTTGCTTCGTANGCTTCCACGATGGCTCGCTTGATGTGTTGGCGATGCTCGTACATCATACTCCCTCGCTTGAAAACTTTCATGGGATCCTGTCCATGAGCTCCTGCATGGTCTGTCCATGCTTCTGTATCTCATCTTCAGTCTCCCAGCTAGCATCTTCAACTGGATGGTTCTTCCACTTGACCAGATACTCAAAATATTGTTTTTTCCTGGTCCTCTTACTCACTCTCTTGTCCAGTATGCATTCCATCTGTGGCTACTCTGCAACTGGCATTTGCTTCGTACACTAGATCATTGGCTGATCATCTCCAGTCTCTGCTTCTCTAGCTCTGTATGGGTACAAATATGAGACATTGAATATCGAAGAAATTTCGATCCCATCGGGTAGTTCAATCTCATAATCATTGTCCCCAAATTTTCTCAAGACCTTGCATGGCCCGATTTTCTTTATCTTTAGCTTATTGTATGCTCCTCTTGGGAACCTTTCTTTCCTCAAATGTGCCAGAACCAGATCACCAACCTCGAACTGAAGTTGTCTCCGATGTTGATTTTCTCTGCGCTTGTCATCCTGACTGGAATTCTGCAACCGCTCCTTCACCTGGCTGTGAAGTTCCTTCATCGCCTCAGCGAATTCCTATGCACTAGCGCTCCTAGTAGCAGTCTATCCTGAATCTCTCAGTTCAGAAATTCCCCTCAGCTGCATGCCATAAACAACCTGTAATGGACTCTGGCCTGTGCTCTGATTCACTGAGTCATTGTATGTAAATTCTTCCTGTGGTAATATATTGTCCCAACTATTGTGGTGCTCTGTCACCAAGCTTCTCAGCAAGTCTCCCAAAATTTCGTTGACCACTTCCATATGTCCATCCATCTGAGGATGATAAGCTAAACTAAACATCAAATTAGTCCCCAGCTTCTTCCATAAGGTCCTCCAAAAATGCCCTATGAATTTCGTGTCTCTGTCCGAAACTATACTTTTCGGCAACCCATGAAGTCAAATGACCTCTTTGAAGAACAAATTTGCAATGTGAGTTGCATCACTAGTCTTCTGACATGGGATGAAGTGTACCATCTTGGAAAAACTATCCACTACCACAAAGATTGAATCAACACCTCTTTGTGTCCTTGGAAACCCCAATACAAAATCCATGCTTATCGCATCCCACGGCCTTTCTGGTATGGGAAACGGTTGACAAAAACCCGCATTCTGATTTCTTCCCTTCGAATGCTGGAAAATCCTGCATCTGTCTACAAATATTTTTACATCCGCTTGAATTCCTGACCAAAAATATGACTCATTCAATTTCGCGAATGTTTTTTCATGACCGAAATGTCCTGCCAATCAACCACTGTGTTTCTCCTTCAACAGATTCTCCCTCATGGAGCATTTCGGAATACACAGTTGATTGCCTCTGAAAAACAATCCTTCCTAGATCATGTATTATATCCATGGGCTTCTGTCTCTGAGAACTAGATTCTCAGCTGCTTCATACGCTTCCTGAAAATCTGGATCATCTGCGTACATATTCCTGAGATCATCATAACGTAAAGTGCAGACTCTGAACTCCTGCAACAACAAACACTTCCTGCTCAAAGCATCAACAACTTTGTTAGCAGTACCAGAAATATGTTTAATCACAAATGTGAAATTCTGCATATACTCAACCCATTTTACATGTTTCTGATTCAACTTCTCCTATTGAGTCACAAACTGTAGTGCATGATTGTCACTGTACAATACAAATTCTTTGGGTATCAAGTAATGCCTCCATTTCTTTAATGCATGTATGATAGCATAAAACTCCTTATCATACGTGGAGTATTTCAATTTCACTTCATTCAGCTTCTTGCTGAAATATGCTATCGGCCTGTCTTCTTGACTCAAGACTACCCTGATTGCAAATCCGCTTGCATCGCATTTCACTTGAAATGTTTTCTGGAAATCCGGCAACACCAAAACCGATTGTTCCATGATCTTCCTTTTCAACGGATTGAAACTCTTTTCAGCTTCTTCTGTCCAGTGAAAAATACTTATGCCGCTTCTTCACTGTATCCATCATCGCTGCGCTAATTCCACTGAAATTCCTGATGAATTTTCGGTAGAAACTAGCCAAACCATGAAAACTTCTCACCTCGAATACATTCCTCGGTGATGGCCAATTCTTGATCACTTCCACCTTATCCAAATCCATCCTCAACTCATTTGCCGAAATAACAAATCCCAAATAAATGAGTTCTGTCTTCATGAATGAGGACTTCTTCATATTAATCAATAGCTTCTCCTGCTATAGTTTCTACATCACTGTAGCCAAATGCTTCAAGTGCTCTGCCACTGATTTACTATAACCAGTATGTCATCCAAGTATACGATGAAAAATTTCCCGATGAACTCCCTCAAGACTTCGTTCATCAACCTCATAAAGGTACTTGGCGTATTTGTTAAGCCAAACGGCATAACAAGCCATTCATACAAACCCTCGATTGTTTTGAATGTTGTCTTCCATTCATTGCCTTCTCTCATGCGAATCTGATGATATTCCCTTTTCAAATCAATCTTTGAAAAGTACATTGCTCTACTCAAGCAATCGATCAGATCATCCATTCTTGGCAATGGAAACCTATACCTGATGGTTATCTTATTGATCGCCCTTGAGTCGGTACACATCCTCCAGCCTCCGTCTTTCTTCGAACTGAGTACTGTTTGAACAACACACGAACTCAAGCTTTCCCTGACTAACCCTTTGTCCAACAACTCCTGGACTTGCCTTTTAACCTCCTCATTCTCCTGCGGTGTCAATCTATACGCGACTTTATTTGGCAAACTAGCTCCTGGTATGAGATCAATATGATGACTCACACTCCTGACTAGTGGCAACGAACGAGGTACTTTGTCCACTATAATGTTAGCAAACTCTTCCAGCAGTTCCTAAACTTCATTCGGTAAATGATCCACTCTTGTACTAGTCAGAACAATCCGTGGCTTTCTGACCACAATGAATTGTGGATCCTCCTTCTTCTTAACCTCAGTAAGAAGTTCCTTTCCACTCATGAGAAGTACTGTGTTGCTTACTTCCGGCTTCACCTCCTTATCCTTTATCAGAAGAAACATGTGTGTCCTCCCATTTTTCTCTAGGGTGTATGTGTTCATTCTCTCATCATGAATCACATTTCTATCATATTGCCATGGTCTACCCAGCAATAGATGACAAACATCCATGGGAATAACATCACATAAGATCTTATCATTATATCCACTTATCTTGAATTCAACCAAGCATTGTTTAGTAATAGTTACCTGGTGTCCTTTCTGTAGCCACGAAACTCTGTATGGGATTGGATGATCAGTTGTCTCCAGCTCCAGCTTCTCTACCATCTCCGTAGATACGATATTATCCGTGCTACCACTATCTACAATGACCTTGCATACCTTGTCCTTGGTCTTGCAAGTAGTCCTAAAGAGTCTAGTCCTTTGGACTGAACTTTCCACCTCCTTCTCGGGTGTCAAAAGGACTTTTCGCATCATGAGCAATCTTCCACCTTCAGCGTCTTCGGCCTCAACATCCCGCCTCTGTGCTTCGATGATGTGAGCTTCTCCAATGTCATTCTTTTTCTCTGGACACTCATAAGACTTGTGCCCATTCTTTCCGCATGTGAAGCATGTGATTACTCCATCTCTTCCTCTTCCTCTACCTCTAGTACAAGGAAAAGTGTTGTTGTCAGTATAATCTCCTCTCTTTTCATTATGTTTCCCTCTCTATTCAACATATGGCCCCCACCGTGAGGTTCCACCTCTCTCTGCACGAGTCTGAGGTTTCTTCCATTCCTCCTTGGGCTTCTGGTATTTGTCCTGGGCAATTGCTTTGCCTCTGGGCTGACTTTTGCCTCGGCCCCTCTGACTCTGTTTTCGGCTCAACTTCTCTTCAACTTTCAGAGCCATCTGATAAGCATATTCCACTATTCGGATGGTTACCATGCTCATCTCATCCTGTATATCATATCTTAAGCCATTCATGTATCTGGAAACTTTTTCATCATTGCTCTCCCGATGAACTTCCCTGATGTTCAGTCGATAGAATTCCTCAGTGTATTCTTTCACTGTCATCATCTTCTGTCTCAAGTTATTCATTCTCCTAAATAGAGTAATTTGATAATCCCTGGGGATGAATTTCGCCTTCATCTTCGCGATCATCCTGTCCCAGCTCTTTATCTTCTGCTTGCCCTTGCAGCGCCTGTCAGCTTGTAGTTCATCCCACCACAATCCTGCCTCTCCGTTTAAGCGTGTAACAACATGCTTGACTTTCTTTTCCTCTTCGACATCTTCGTAGTCGAAGTAAGTATCCAGAGCTCTAATCCAATCTAGTAGCTCCTCTGCATCAAAGTTTCCCTCGTAAATTGGAATGTACATCTTTGCTCTTGCACCCATCTTGGCAATAGCTTTGATCAAACGCTCATTTGATGCATCTCCGGCTGTAACTTCCTCCTCTTGTTTAGCCTCTATTTGACTATTGGAATCACTTCGATCCCCTGCCCTAGTTGTGTGTCTTTGCACTGTCTCCATGTCCTCAAGTCTCGCTCGGAGGTCTCGCATCTGTCTCTCTATGGATGGATTAGTTATTTGCTTGCCTCTTCTTCTCTGCACTTCCCTATCCTCTAGATCAGGTGACTGCCTATCTCTCCTTGGCGGCATGGAAAATTCTCCTCTTCTCTGCTACAAAAAGAAAAGAACAATCTGTCTTAGCTCTGATACCAATTGGCGTTGTGTATCAGAGTACTCCTTACCTTTTATGCCTTCCTCGCCTGAAATATACAGACAAGAATCTGAAGCTTTGATACCAAACTGACGCAGTGTCGCACCCACAGGCATGCCTGCTCACAGGATATTCTCTTTCCACGGCCCGAAGAACACTAACCAGTCCTTCTATTTCCCTATCGGGAAATCTGCACCCACATATCTCTTTGTGTGACTCCCCCTCTCTTTACTTATAGGGGAATCAGACTTAACAACATTGCAAGGTCAGTGATCGAGCGTAGGACTCTCGAATCTCTGAGACCCGATATGAGTCAACGCTGACCCTTCCATTCCTTTGTGGGGACTTTCTGTATCGGGATCTCGGCACTCGCGGTGTCAAGAAACTCGGTTATCCGAATCTCGAGTCCCGATATGCCAAAACTCCTATGAGCTCGCGGCTTTGACTGTTCAATGGTCCCGTCACCTCATCGGGATTTTGGATGTCGCGAGATCGTGAATCCTAATGTCCAATGTTTCAGGAATTTACTTTTCCCGAACCCCGATATAGTGTGCTACATATCCACCACCAACTCCTCTGGCCCCACACTGCACTTGTAGCCGTCGAGATATCATGTATCGCGATTTCACAACTCCCGTTACCAAATCTTCAATTCCTTTCTTACGAAATCCCGATAGGTGATTTTGCGAATAATCCAATGCCCCTAGCTGGCTTGGATCAATGGTTCTGCCCCTTCTGAGATTTAAACACTATGGGAATATTTGCAGTATCCCCCTGTACCCCCGCGAGATCCAATGGCTCACGGTGATTCGCTGATTTTCCTTGGAAGATATCGACCGTCCGTTCTTCCTTATGCAATCCACAAAATGACTAAGTGTTCTTCCATAGAACTTATCCACCTGCATGCAAACTTGCAATGCTTCTTGCCAACCTTCAAGGAACAACTTTTCTACGCTGTCCTTCAACAAATTCGAAGTTCCTATCCCTCTTGAGCTTTTCCCCACGACCTCAAGTCCTTCATGAAAACTCTTGCACGCACTCCCTGCGGCAAACCTTCAACAACATTGAAGTGTTGAAGTCACTTGACTCTACGCACACCTACAACAGTAGTCTATCAAATGCTTTACTCAGGTTCGCAACCCTGAGACTTTTACCCAGCCTGCACACTCCTTGCATGGCTCCTGTGCCCAACTGAACTTCTAGATGAATGAGAACAAAAACTATCTCTATCTGAACCCTCTGTCAATGCACTCCTTACGGACACTTCAATTGCACTCCTTGCAGGAATTCTCTAGCTCAAATAGAGAAACAATTGAAACTCATTCCATCTCCCTCTCAGACTTCAATTCATACATGAAATCACATACACAGCATATAAAAGCAAATGTATAACAGGAAGCAAATGTTCATGAGCCTATCATTCAGCACCAATACACAGAGAACAACACAAACCATGAATTTGAATCAAAGCTTTCTATTAATTCAAATGTCTGTACATGGGTGTTTTTACATAGCTCTCTGCTTCTTCTTTCTCCAAATGCTTCTGAATAATGTTACAATGCACAATGAGGGTGTCTATATCCCATTTCCCTCTTGCGCTCTACAACTGTATATTCTAGAATTAAGTTCTATCTACTTTACATTAACTATTTTAAATGCCGTCTACCTACTGAGGACGAGAGCTATCCACTCAAGGTCCATTTACAATATAAAAGCGCACCTCATCTTAATGGCTCATTTAATATTTGTGCAACAATTCCAAAGTGTTTTCAAAATTTGTGCTAGCTTGTCTAGCTATCCTCCACTTCCGCCCTGGCTCGCTTGATGTGTTGACAATGCTCCTGCATCAAGTTGCATGTCATTCATGATGTTGGTACGTATCTTTCAAATATGCGGTTATTTTCATCTGCACACCAGCCTGAAAATGAGAGAGGGGTATGGGGGGATATGTTTTTCATATGATGGCTAGCCAACAAGATAAATATATCGATCACAGTTTGGTCACTAGAAATGAAGAGAAGTTACTTGCTATTCAACAAAAATGCAAGTAAAAATCTGTATTGCATCTTGTTCCATGATAGTAATCCTCTTGGTGGTCATTATGAACCATTTCTCTATAAAATATAGTCCATATGAAATTTTATAAGATATGATACTTATGACTTCCTCATGTACAAATACCTTGAATTCCATTGGAATGGTATTATGCATGAAATGCATACTCGTGGATTGGACATAGCAACAACTAGTAAAACTATTTGTGGTGAGATTTTGATCAGTGCAATTTGCTACTTGGTCATGAAAGAGTTCGATGTACATTCTATAAGACCATACATTGTCCATTCCTTTTGCAATGAACTTATAGGTGGAAATCATAATTGTACCTTTCGTTGTTTGAATCAACATATGACACCTGATGTGATACAAAGTGTACCAACAGGTGGGAGTTCAAAAGTATATCTAATAAACATGTCATTTCCATATGAAAAGGGAAATATAGAGGGTGGTCCATTTTATTTGCAGTGGGTATCAATCATATTCCAACTAAATATCCATGTCTTACCCTCCCTTGCAAAAAATACTATCAACTACTACATTGTTGATTCAAACTATGATTAAACAGTTGTTGTCATGTCATTTGAAACATATACATCACACATCCACTATGAAGCATTAGTAAGAAAAAATTGTAATCAAGAATCCAATTTTCAATGTAACCAGGTTGCAATAAGTACAGACATGGTGGATGGAGTCAAGTTCCGTATGATTACATGAACATTGAATCCAACATGTAAAAACAATCGCATTATGCTTCCTGTCCATGAATTGGAACACCATCGTCATGCATTTGGTCAAAATTGTACAAGAACAACAATGTTAACAAGTAACGATGATGGATTCAAGATATCTCATCACTGAAAATTTGAAAGCGCTAGTAATAAGCCTACGGTTACATACCATCGGCTGAAAAAAATCATATGTTCAAACAAAAATTGCATTGACATGTTCTTAGTTGAAGACAAGAAAAATATGGCTAATGTAGAGGTCCAACAAACTCTGCATCGTGCACAGTGAGCAGACATAATGCTTGAAACAAATATTCATTCCATCCCACACATCCCCTTCCACCAGGAAGATCCATTTCCAGCTCATACGCATAGATTCAGTTACCAACAACTGAAAAAACACATATGTAAAATAAAAGAAAAAAATTGTGTATATGGTGTCGACCATCATCCTGATAGGAGTCCAAACATAAGGCTCCATATATTAAAGAAAACTCTTTGCGATTACAAGAAGGAAAAAGAACAAATACCCATTGGCCATAGCCATCTACAAAAGAAAAGTGAAAATAATTTCTATATGGAGAAAATTAAAGGAACACATAGGAACGCATGTGCAATTTGTCTGGAATAGCATTTTGGAAGGAACAATAAATGTTTCACCCAGAAGTTGGAAAATAATATATAACCTTGGCATTGGATGAAAAAATGTTCTCTAGTATAAAAATCTGTGTTTCATGCCAGAGGTCACTTAAAAATGGAAAAGTGTTGCAATTTCCAACACCAGACCAAATAAGACGTAACAGACCGCTACCAGATGTAACTTCACTTTCAGAAAATGAAGAGAGACTAGTGTCATTTCGAATTGCATTTCCATAGATTAGACCATGGGGTTATAGAAAGTCCCAAATGGATCAATTATCAATGTACCTATCCATATGGATGTTGTTGAAAAAGCATCTCCATAATCCATGGACAAAACCTTGACAATATTTTTTGCCTTGAAGCGACGTTTGCAATACAAGAACCCATACAAGATATGTAATACCCCAAGGACGAGCCCCTGTTGTATTTATGGATTGTAAACATATTTTGTAGGCTGGTGAACTGAGTATTGTTAAGCTGTTGGGCTTATGTGTTTGTTGGGCCGGAGAGCCTAAGTGTTAAAGGCCAAGAGCCTGTTTTTGTTATGTATTTATGTAGAACATTAATAAAATATAAACATCACTGCGTGAAGACCGAACATGAAGAAAGAGTGATGGGGGACTAATATTCCACATAGTGGGTAAGGGAAAGGGGGTTGAAAGGTTGGAAACAGGGGCTAAGCTTAGGGGCTTAAGTCCTTGAGAATAATATTTTATTATTATTCCAAAGTTGTGTGAAAGACATGGTTTTATCCTAAGTTCCTAGAAAAGGGAACCCATACTTCATGGAGTGCATGTAGCTTCATGGGCAACATGTGTCAACCCAGGCAGATGCAATTTAACCCAAGAATTGAGATGTGATGGGGGTTCATCATCCATTCTTTAGTTCGTTATCTGAGTCATGTGGCGTGGATGTCTGATCTTTGCATACCCTCACGCAACACTGAAACCAGAAAACCATGATGTTTTCCTGAGAAGCCAACTCATCCTCCATATGAACCGTTTGAGTCTGCGTTCGACTTCTATGTTGATTCCCTGTCACNCCCATACTTCATGGAGTGCATGTAGCTTCATGGGCAACATGTGTCAACCCAGGCAGATGCAATTTAACCCAAGAATTGAGATGTGATGGGGGTTCATCATCCATTCTTTAGTTCGTTATTTGAGTCATGTGGCGTGGATGTCTGATCTTTGCATACCCTCACGCAACACTGAAACCAGAAAACCATGATGTTTTCCTGAGAAGCCAACTCATCCTCCATATGAACCGTTTGAGTCTGCGTTCGACTTCTATGTTGATTCCCTGTCACACACCCTGAAATATAGTGGGAAACCTGTGGAATGAGTCATGTCTCTTGTGCGTCCTGTGAACCAAGTTTATCCGCCCTTGCAGACCCAGTTCGTACCTGGACCGTTTGTGGGTTGCTTCCCTCTTTTTGCCTAACTGGTGTTGACCAGTTGCTACTGTTGTTATCCTTAACTTGAGGAAATTGAGTTGAACTGGTTAAAGAAGAGGATTTTCAAAACCGTGGTTTAAGAGGAAGGTTGTCAGGCCTGTGAGGAACTCTTTACAGGTGAGAGAGTTTGTTGGGAAGTGCTTTTATCCCAGAGAGAGTCTAGCACCAACTACAAAGCTCTGAGAATTCCTGATCCATCTTGTTGTCGAGACCCATAGAGGGAGGTGAAGAAACTGATGGACTGTGCTTGTGAAGGTTTATAATCCCGGGTGGAATAGGCATGTGGGGAATGAGAGTTTGTGAGTAGTGGGCATAAGAAGGCTCCTAGAGAGAATCCTTTCAGTTGTACTATGCAGTTTTCCTGTAGCCTCAACCTAGTCTAGGACTCCCTTGCCTTGGGTGGATCTTGGTCCCAGCTCAGGGGTGACCCACTGCTGAGCATTATGAGAAGCATGGTCTAAGGCTGGGAGGTTCTTTGAAGGTCTGCACGTAGTTGGTGGAATTACTCCAGTTTTGAAGATAATTATTAATTATGTACTTAATTTATATGAGATGCATGGTCGTGTCTTTGAAATGTTTCATGTATTTCGTTTAATGTATGAGTTACTGTTAATTTCATTAATTATGTATGTTAGCAGTAAGTATGTGATTACTCAGTACTGTTTGGTTAAATTTCATTAAATATGCATGTTATATATATATATATATATATATATATATATATATATATATATATATATATGAGAATGTTCCGCGTAGTAGCATTGCCAGGCAATGGGGTTGATGGTTGAGGACGTTACAAGATAGGTAGAGTACATGTCAACATCTTCATGAGGGCCTTGAAAGGATTAAGTTCCAAAAACATGTATATGGCTAAAAACATTTATATAAACGAGGACTAGAATCGTGTTGTTCAAGAAGGGAATTCCATCTCCACAAAAAATGCAGAGATTAACAATGAAAGTGATACAGATAATGAATCAAACGATGAAAAACATACCAAGGCTTTGATTCGTGGACTGATAGAGTCACAACTGATCTATGACTTGCATGACAAGATCATGGAACTCGCACCTGCTAAAGGGTAATTCCCACTTGGAATGTTAAAGGAAAAATGTGCAGAGGAAATGAACTTCCAGACGCTTTTCTATGGAGACCCACATCATGATGTCATAACAAAATATTTTAGCTATCAAAAACTAGTGAAACGGGAATTTTTGCAAGCAAGTGGTGATTTCTCATGTCACATAACAAATATGTTTTTCAAGACAATGTAAATAGTAATTGTGAAGGTGATTTCTTGCTTTTGGGTGTGAATAAGAAAAGATCATTTGCGTGGAAGGAATATATTAGTGAAAGAATTCAAGTACAATAAAAACTTAGAGAAACTATTGATATCTGATATTACATACATAGATTTCAAGAACATTTGAATCTCTCCCAATCACTAGCACCAAATAAAGAAGACATTATTTGCAATGATCCAGAAATTCGGGCCCCCGACCTTTTTTGTCACATTTATAAGTGGAGAACATTGATGGACTCCATTGGCGACTACACTAAATGAGTTACAAAGAAAAAAAGAAGAATAATAAGCACACTACTACATTGGAACTTGTTGATATTGACTACCTCATAAGGAAAGACCCAATGACATGTACTTGTTACTATAGACATAAAATCAATATCTTGAAACAAATCATATGTCATGAAGAGACATTCTTCATAATATTTTTAGACCATTACTTTGTAATAGAGTTCCAGAATAGGGGGAGTGAACATGAACATGGACCCTTGTGGATAGAAAACACTTGAATATAGGGAAAGGACAGTAACATGCAAATTGAAAAGTTTTTGGAGTAGTACACTAGTTGTGACACAAATCATTTGGATACATAACTCGCCAAATTTCATAGGCACTACCATACAAGGAGTTGTAAAAAACAAAGAAATTATCATTGTAGATACAACTTCGCTATTCCGCTAATGAAAACCACGAAATTCATTGAACCGCTTAGTTTAGTCAACAATGTTCTCGTTGAGAAATAAAAATCCCTATTCAAATTTCTAGAGAAATTTTTTTATGGAAACTTGATGAGCTTTGAGGAATTTTTTATGGAGATGAAGATAACAGAAGATGAGTACATCCAATTACTACAATCTACATCAAAGAAACCAACAATTTTTCTAAAATGAAAACTGTGACACATCTGGAACAACAGTTTTTCCAAGGACGTGCCAAATATGTGGAATACGAGTACAAATGCATAGTATGTTCTCAATGCATATGTTGCAACATCGTATTTTTCCTCGTACAGGACAAAATTTGACAAATATGTGACAAGTGAATTTAGGAAAATACATAGAGGACATTAAACAAGTAGAATTAATTCCATTCAAATGATACACACACTTGGAAATGCATTACTTAATCTTCAACAAATGTAATCTCAACAAGTGGTTCATATTGCACTTTCCCTCCCATTTAATTCTAGCTCAAGGGAATATATCTTCATAAACACGTCTTCACCTAGTGAAAACATGTTTATGCTTAAGCCACCATTCCTACTAAAACAATAACCTAATAATTCTAAGGATGTTATGTGCCAGTGCATTATTGATTACTACATTGAGTGTCCATTTTCTCTTAAACATATTTTCCTTGCAGGATTTGTATATAATTAGAAGAAGAATGATGAACACATATCAAAAAGGAAAAAACCAAACGTCATATGGTTTGTCAAATAGAATAAGCACATCGACTATGAGAACTTTTGTCGTGAGAAAATTCTTCTATATATTCCATTTGAACAAATCAAAGACACAATAAAACATAGCTTTGCTACATCGGAAGCTGCATATGCTTTCTATCAGAGTACAATACAAACCAATGAGGCTCACTTCTCATTTCAATAATCTTTGGTTACAATATTATTCATGACTTTATATTTATCCTCTACTCTCCTTGGCCAAAAGATACATTGAGAATGAAAATTCAAAAAGATATAGGGAGAGATGGAGTAATGGGAAAGCCAAAAGACACAATATTTCATTTCTCAATCTCCACTTTCTTTTTCCTTCTATTATTTTTCTTTTTCATTTAATTCTCTCTTTTCTCACTTTTCTCTTATTCACTTTTGTATTAAAATTATTTTTTCATAGTTCGTCTCACCTTCTTTACTTTCCTAACTAACTTGAATTGAGTCTTACAATCACTTGCTTCATTATTATTTCATTTCATTATTAGTTCATTTCATGTTAAGTTTTACATTGTGAGTGTAATTATTTTTTTAGTTAAACTAATTTTATTTTTGTTATTATTAATTTTATTTTTATTAAGCCAATTGTTTTTTATATGAAAATATATATAGGAAGTCGTTATATGTAAGTAAGTTGTATATATATGTTTAATATATATATACCGGAGGAATATGTTTAGAGGGGAATAACGATAATATATATAGAGAGAGAGGAAGTCGTCACGCAGAGAGGAGGGGAGCTGAGAACAGAGAAAACGTGGCAGATTGTGTTTATAATATGATTTTGCGGATTCGTTTGACATATTGAATGGAATGGAGTGGACTTACAAAGCCATCCTAAATGAATCCTGTTCTATTAGCATATGTCTTCTGCACACCTCCCCCTAGTAAATTTTGACTTTGAAATTAGTTTCATCGAGAAAACTATAGCTCTGATCGGAGAACACCCATAAATCTTTTGTTGGTCAATTCTTTAAAGTCGGACGTTGAACGATTCAATACAGGCTTCATTCGTCGATTACATTTATAAATTAATGAGCTGACATTTTAGAAAATGAAATGAATTATCAATGAACTTTTGTATTGACTGTAGATTTACTTTAATATGGACTCTTTTTTTTATGTCAACTTTTCATCGTCTAAAAATGTGAACAATGGTTTTATTCATCGCAGACCTATAAATCATAAACAAATATGTGTATGTTTTTTTAATTGATATAGCCCTTCTCATGTGAAAAGGGTATTATAATATCATAAAACTGAGGACAGTTACTATATGAAAAGGGTATTATAATATCACAGACTGACATTTAGTATATTATAAAACTGACAACAATTACTATATGAAGGGTATTATAATATCATTTAGTATTTAGTATATTAGATGGAGTAAATTATATTTAATATTTATAAATAGGATTTTATAAAATTAGATTTTATACATTTATTTTTCTTTTATAGGGATTTTAAAAGAAAAAAGAAATGTGTCAATCAAAATATAGATAAAGAATAATTTAGAAAATTTGAGGAAAAAGAGATATAAAAATATGATAGTAAATTAATTTAAATATTATATTAAAAAAAATGTAAATACTCTTTTATAACATTTAAGGTATAGAAGTGAATAATATCACATATTGAATATATGTTCTATGTAGAGATAGTGCTTGAGATAATAGACATGCAACATTCAATCTTTTGAAAATTAGAAGACATCAAGTCTTCATTGAAATTAAATCTAGGATATGTAATAACTTTTTTTTGAAACAAAGTAAGATTTCTACTTAAAGAAAATAGATCTCAAGTCTTTATGATGAATTTGTGATATGAAAGTGTGAAGATATTTAAATAGGAAACAAATTATACCATAGATCTTATAATAGAAGAAATAGAAGAATGTGAATCTTTCATTCATTCATGCTCCATATATGTTACAAGGTTTGTGATGGTTGGTCTCCATTCTTAGTTTAGTGAGATCGACCCTTAAATTTCTTGAGACGAGATCAAACATTCTAAGATGAGAGCGAAGTATATGCAAGACTTAGCCATAAGCTAATTTAGATTGATGATAAATCATCATTTTTAATATAAAGATAATATTCTCATATTAATGAAGTTTAAGAAAAAAAAAACCATTAGTGAAATCTAACTATACCTTAGATATGTTGTTTGATCAACATTCATGTTTTCTCTATGATATATATTTTATAAACCCTAGCATGACTAAGCTAATAGATGTTGGATGGTGCAAGATTAACAATAAAAAAACTAAAAGAGTACAAAAGTGTCACAACCTCTATATATGAACAATGTTTATAGTTGTGTTTGGATGGATGCATAGAGTGCAAAAGAGCCACAACTT
>JASDQU010100917.1:0-13932 GCA_032191745.1 Picea mariana | reverse complement strand
TACATAATTTCAAAGTCAATATTTGACTTCACACGGAGTTTTACACGCAGCGATGTGCAGAAGACTGATGCCAAGAAATGAGGATTCCATTTAGGAGGCCAGTTTTTTCTGTTGAATATGTCCAACGAATCCCCAATGGCCAGATAATAAAGTCATCTCTTAAACTTCGTTTCCGTGTTTTTTCTGTTCTCTGGTCTCCTCTTCTCCGCGTAACTACTTGCTATATATGCTTCCATGTAATACACTCATATTATTATTCATCTTCCACTGAAATTGGTATTTGTATTTTTGCAATCAATTACTTATTCTGCAGCTGTGAACGGAAGAATTCTATAGGTTGGAGCGATATGGAAAAGAGAATAGCATCTGCACGATTGGTAATATTGATTGCCATGCTTATGGTGCTCGCGATGGTCAGTGAAATTTCGGCTTCTAGGCCACTGCAATTGAAATTCATATTTCAGGGAGATGAAATGGAAAATAATAATAATATTAAGATGAAAAATGGGTGGTTTGAATCACTTAGGGGTCCCGTAACTCCGTCAGGCTCCTCTGATTGTCAAAACTTTAGGTCTCCCAGCAGCGGAGGTTCGTGTACAGTTAATGAAATTAATGCAGCGGGGATTAATGAGTTAAGGGATCGGTCGATTGGAATTACACGAGTTGCTGATACTTCAGATCCGACTGTTAAAAGTAGAAATTCCGAAACTTAGAATTGAAGACATGGAACGGAAAGCATACATATATCCAAAAGAGACAAGATTGCCCAAATCATGAAAAGAAAAAGGGTGAGACACCATATAACTGATCATCTAATTTGGTCCAGCTGGGGATTCTGAAAGCCCGCCAAATCATGGGCTGTAGATTGTAATTTTTTTATATTTATGTTTTTACTGTAATTATCCAGATTATCGAATTATAGATATTTATTTATTCAAACATTATTTATTAATTTTATGTTTTATTTGGATTAAATAATTTTATGTTTTATTTGGATGTTTGTTAATTGTATATAATACTATATATGAAGATGATTAATGTCCACTAAGAAGTTTATCAAACTTTAATATTTTTGAAATACAAAAACAAAATTCTAAAAAATTACAAGCAATCACTTAGCCTCTTAATGTAAATTGAGTAAAATAAATAAAAACAATAAAAATTTATATTTTACTATACAATTATTTGAAAAATATCATATTTATGGTTTAACTGAGGATGGAAGGAATCGATATCTATTACGGCCCAAGTTGGTGATCATTTCCAACTCATGCGTCTGCGTATTCTTTAATTTGTTTTTAATGTATTTAGAGAACAGCCATCAGAAGGCTCTTGAATTTTAAATTCTTAAAGTGCACCCGGAGAACTGATTTGCTGTTACAACTTAGGTTCAAGATTCTCTTAATATTTTTCAAGCACAAAAACATAACTCTAAATAATCAAAAGTAATGACTTATCCTCTTAAGGCCAAATAGACCAATTTAGTCTTAGTGGAAGTTAATAATCTACATCTTCATCTTCATATATATGGGACATTTACATCTTTTGATGAAGAAGAAAAATAGAGCATTATGAAAGGAATTACAAGACCCATTTCTATAAGGGACATTTCTACTTTATAACTAAAGAGATGTTTCAGGAAATTATATCAATTGTATACAGCTCATGTGAAAGAGACAAAAAAGACAAAAGGGCCAAACCTCGAAGATTTTTCAGTATTGCAAGAGTTTGAAGATGTATTCCAAGAAAAATTGGGATTTCCACCAAAGAGAGAAATAGATTTCCCTATTGATTTAGTACTAAGAGCTTCCCCAGTATAAAAAAGAGCTTACATAATGAGTACACCTAAATTGAAAGAATTACAAATGCAACTAGAAGAATTGTTGAAGAAATGGTACATATGTCTAAGTGTTTCACCTTGGGGAGCACCAGTACTCTTTGTCAAAAAGGATGGAACATTGAGGATATGTACTAACTTTAGACAGTTGAATAAAGGAACAATGAAGAACAAATACTCTCTACCCAGAACTGATGACCTCTTTGATAAGCTAAGAGGAGAAAATATATTTTCAAAGATATACTTGAGATCAAGCTACCATTACGTAAGAATCAAAGAATAAGACATCCTTGAGAACCAAGTATGGAAATTATGAATTTGTAGTGCTTCCCTTTGGACTAACCATTTCCCATCTCTCTTTATGTCCTTAATTAATGAAATATTTAGAACTTATTTTGATAAATTTGTTATAGTATTCTTGGACGACATACTTATCTATTCTAAGTCAGAGGAAGAGCATGAATACCACTTGGGATTGGTATTGCAAGTGTTGAGGGAACATAGGCTTTATGCTAATCTTAATAAGTATTTTGTTTTACTCAGAACAAATCCATTATTTGGGTCACATTATTTCATAATAAGGTATAGTAGTAGATCTAAAGAGTATTGAAGCCATTAGAGGATGGACAACACCCAGGAATATTTCAGAAATCAAATCTTTTATGGGATTAGTCGGATACTACATGAGGTTTATAACAATGTTCTCTAAGATTTCTCATCTCATCACTTCTTTGCAAAAGAAGAGAATTGAGTTTGAATGGACAACATAGTTTGAAGATAACTTTAATTTGTTAAAGGAATTACTTACCACTACACCTATTATAAACACTGTTGATGCAAATGAGAATTTTGTGTTATGTACATATACATGCAAGGAAGGACTTGGTGGAATCCTCACTCATAATGGACATGTCATTGGTTATGAGTCCAAAAATATTAAAGAACATCGGAGAAATGATGCCACAGATCATTTGTAGTTTGATGTCATAGTTCATGCATTGAATATGTGGAGGGATTATCTCATGGGAAAAAGATAATTTGAATTAAGGATAGACCATAGTGGTCTGAAATATCTTTTTGAACAACCAACTTTGAATGTCTCAAGCATGCTACAACTGTTAGTATGTGTAAGTGAGATTTAAAGAGTAGAAATTAAGATGTTGTTACAAATCAACATAATTACCTACAAGTAAAAGAAATTTTACATCAAGAAAATGTACAAGATAAAATTAAAGAGTATGAGATTAAGTAAGATGGATTTCTTATGCCTAAGAATAGAATTTATGTTCCTAGCTCTGTAGAAATTAGGAATTTGGTGTTAAAAGGAATGAGTAATGTTTCATATGTTGTACATCTCAGCTACTAAAAAAAAATGCAATAACAAGAAGCCAATTCTTTTGGCATGGAATGAGTAAGGATGTTGTTGATTACATTGCCATATGTATGGAATGTCAGAGATTAAAATATTAGCGTAGACACCCAACAAAATTTCTTCAACCATTCCCTATTCCAAAGATGAAATGGGAAGACTTCGTAACCATTGATTTTATAAAAATTGACAAAGGATGTTCATTTTGTTCCTATGAAAATGACTCATACAACAACTAATATTATAGAAATTCACATGAGGGAAATTGCTAGGTTGCATAGGATACATAAGACAATTGTTTCAGACAAACACACAAAGTTTACTTCACATTTCTGGAGAGGATTATTTAATGGATTTGGTAGAAATATGAACTTTAGCACAACATACCATCCACAATCAGATGGACAGGCAAAAATAGTCAACCAAGTAATTGAGGACATGTTGAGAATGTGTTGATGGATAAACCATCTAAGTGGGAGGATTAATTGCATTTGGTTGAGTTTTCCTATAATAATGAGTATCAAGTTTCATTGAAGATGAGTCAATTTGAAGCTTTGTATGGTATAAAATGCAATACTCTGGTGAGTTGGGCATATGGAAGAAAAAATGGTTAAAATTAAGCAGAATTTGAAGGCAACACAAGATAGACAGAAAAGTTATGCATATAAGAATAAGACATATAGAGAATTTAAAGTGGGAGAGCATGTGATTTTGAAAGTGAAGCCCAATAAGAGCTCATTGAAATTGGATAGTTGTACACAGCTATAAGCTAGATTTTGTCGTCCATTTGAGATATTGAACAAAATAGGGTCAGTTTCATATATGTTTGCATTGTTTGCTTCCATGAGTGTGCATAATGTATTTCATGTTATTGATTGACATTTGATTCAGATATAGCCATATGGATACTTTCAGGTCCATCTAGTGCGCATATTGGAAAAAAAACTCAAAATGTTTCAGAATTGAGTTATAGAACTCGTAAAAGTTCATTGGACCTACTATTGTCGTGAAGATGCTACTTGGGAACATGTAGATGGCATTCGGGAAGAGTACATGCTACTTTTTGAATAAATTTTGAAATTTTGATATATCTTTTGTATATTCACTGAGGACAGTGTCAAAATAAGGTTGAGGGGAATGTAATACCCCGGTTTTGATTCCCTATATTAAATAATGTATTTTATTATTTTATGAAAGGACTCAGTGCCAAATAATTATAAGAGGCGAGTGTGCCTAGAAAATATAATATTATGATTTCATGAGAGATGGGGCTTAAGGGATTAAGTATTTTATTTATCCATAATTTATTTAATTAAGAGAAGTGGTTACATGAGATTCTTGAGGGAAATCCATGTGGTTCTTGATTTCTAGGTAAATATATAAACCCATCTTATGGGTTATTTGGGGGTTCTTCTCCATTCACACTTTCACTCTTTCATTCGTTGTTGCCTAATTATTATTCCTTATTCATTCTTGTTATTAGATTGGGACATGGTGTAGGGGGGGTGACGGGGTGAATTGTTCAGGAAGAAGCCATTGTTGGTTGCATATAGTAATGGTTGGTGTATTTCAACCATTATTTTGTGTTTTCATGCCTGAGATGCATTGTCTTGTACTAAATTTTATTCATAGTTGTGAGCCCTCGGAATCCCAACATGGAGATTCTTGGCTAGATGAACTAGAGCACTGGAATGAGGTTGATAGCCTAAGGGAATGTGTGGCAGAGAAGGGGGTCCAATCTCTTGGGTTGTGCAACCTGGAGAGAAAGGAGTTGGTGTACTTTGGATTGTTGTGTGTTGAGAAACCTATGAGAGCTTGAGCGCTGACTAGTTTGGAAAGTTGAGTGACACCCTGGAATCGTGTTTGTGGATTCATAGCTCTCACTCAAGGGTGACATTGCTATTGAGACTTGAAACACCAATGTCTATGGTTGGCTGGAACCTCCTTGATCTGCAAACTACTTGGTGAATCATTTTGTTAAAGATAAGTTCTCTTTGTCATATGTTTCTATGCTTGTTTATATTTCTCAGATGTGTATCTTTAATGTGCTCGCATGCTCATTATTATTGTGCATGTCATATTTAAACATTATTTTATATTGTAGCATAAATCTTATTATTCCATGTGTTATTATGATATTATTTCATACTTCTTTATTATTAAATAAATCTTATTAAAATTCAAAATCAATTTAGAAGTGAGTTTTTGGAGTAATGTGCCCGACCTACATATATAAAAAGTGATACATGAAACGCTAATGAAATGGCATGTTGATGTAGGAGATGATACACAATCAACTATAAGGGAGAAGCAACAAATAGGACATGAAAAAGATGAGGTGCGTGAATGTTTGGAGTAATGAGCAGAATGCGAACCCAATCTAATCAAATTAATACTACCCAATTAGCGAACCCAATCTCAATTTCAACATAGGCGCTAGTAGTCAGTATTTAGATGGATCAAATTCCATATAAAAAAAATAATGAGAGAAACCGATATTATATGTATAAATAAAATTCATAATAACAACAAAGCATACACTATGTGATAGTTAAAAATAGGAAACTTTGTAAAAATAAATATATTTAATGATTTTGGACAACAAAATTATATTAAAGATAATTTTAGGAATGAAAAATTATTTTAAAATGTGGAAATTTTCGCCAATTTGATTTTTAATATGCCACTTCTAAAATTTTCAGGTCCAGTATCCGTTCACAAATTTGCCCGGCTGGAGGAAATGCGTCGATGTGAAAATATTTCATGGTTCTCGTTAGGAGCTCCCCTCAACTCAGTACATTGTATGGCATGAGCGGACGCAGTTTTAGGTATAGCTCATAATGTTACCAGAGGTGATAAAGATTTAAATCGTGGAAGCTTATAAGTCAATATCAGATAATGTCTGTCCCAATTCAGATAATGTCTAAGTCAATATCAGATAATGTCTGTGGAAGCTTTGAAGAAAGGGTATATATGTCCAAGTTTTTTACCTTGGGGAGCACCAATACTCTTTTTCAAAAAGAAGGATGGACCATTAAGGTTGTGTACTAACTTTATAAAATTGAATAAAGGCATGAGGAATAACAAATACCCTCTACCCAGAATTTATGACCTCTTTGATCAACTAAGAGGAGAAAATATATTTTCAAAGATAGACTTGAGATCAAACTAGTATCAGGTAAGAATCAAGGAATAAGACATCAATAAGACAACCTTTAGAACCAAGTATGGACATTGTGAATTTGTAGTGGTGCCCTTTGGACTGACCATTGCAAAACTGTCTTTATGTGCTTAATGAACGAAATATTAAGAAATTATTAGGATAAGTTTGTCATAGTATTCTTGGATGACATAATTATTTATTCTAAGTCAGAGGAAGAGCATGAACATCACTTGATATTGGTATTGCAAGTGTTGATAGAACATCAACTTTATGTTAATCTTAGTAAGTGTTCTTTTTACCAAGAACAGATCCATTATTTGGATCACATTATTTCAGAAGAAGGTATAGTAGTAGATTCATAGAATATTGAAGCAATTAGAGGATGGCCAACAGCTAGGAATATTTCAGAAATCATATCTTTTATAGGATTAGTCGGATACTACAGGAGGTTTATAGCAGAGTTCTCTAAAATTTTCATCCCATCACTTCTTTGAAAAAGAAGGGAATCAAGTTTGAATGGACAACATAGTGTGAAAAAAACTTTAATTTGTTAAAGGAATTACTTACTAGTGCGCCTATTATAAATATTGTTGATCGAAATGAGAATTTTGTGATATGTACATATGCATGCAAGGGAAGACTTGGTTGAATCCTCACTCCAAATGGACATGTCATTGGTTATGAGTCCAAAAATATTAAAGAGCATGAGAGGGATTATGCCACACATCATTCGGAGTTTGTTTCCATAGTTCATGCATTGAATATGTGGAGGAATTATCTCATGGGAAAAATATTTGAATTAAGGACAGACCATAATGGTCTCCAATACCTTTTTGAACAACTAACTTTGAATGTTAGATAAACAAGATGGTTGGAATTTTTAAGTGAGTATGACTTTGACATCAAGCATATCAATGCAAAAGAAAATAAAGTTGTCGATGCACTCAACAAAAGAGTACATATCAAGCATGCTACAACTATTAGTATGCATCAGTGATATTTAAAGAGAAGAATTTTAGATGTTGTTGTTACAGATCATCATTACCTATAGGTAAAATAAATTTTACATCAAGAAAAATTACAAGATAAAATTAAAGAGTATGTGATTAAGTAATATGGATTACTTATGCATAAGAATAGAATTTATGTTCCTAGTTCTAGAGAAATTTGGAGTTTGGTGTTAAATGAAATGCATAATGTTCCATATGTCGAACATCTCAGCTACTAGAAAACAATTGCAACAGTAAGAAGTCAATTCTTTTGGCATGGAATGAGTAAGGATGTTGTTGATTACATTGGCATATGTATGGAATGTTAGAGAGTAAAAGATGAGAATAGATACCCAACAGGTTTTCTTCAACAATTTCCTATTCCAGAGATGAAATGAGAAGTCTTAACCATTGATTTTATAACTAAGTTTCCCAGGATAGCAAGGCAACATGACTCCATAATGGGAGTTGTGGATAAATTGAGAAATTATTTTCATTTTGTTCATGTGAAAATGACTCATACAACAACTAATATTGTAGAAAGTCACATGACATAAATTGCTAAGTTGAATGGGATACATAAGGCAATTGTTTCAGATAGAGACACAAAGTTTTCTTCAAATTTCTAGAGATGATTATTTAAGAGATTTGGTATAAATATGAACTTTAGCACAACATACAATCCACAATAAGATGGACAGTCAAAAAGAGTCAACCAAGTAGTTGAGAACATGTTTAGAATGTATTGATGGATAAACCATTTAAGTGGGAAGACTACTTGCATTTGGTTGATTTTTATATAATAATGGGTATCAATATTCATTGAGGATGAGCCCATTTGAATCTTTCTATAGTAGAAAATGAAATACTCCAGTGAGTTGGGGATATGGAAGATTAGATGGTTAAAATTAAGCAGAATTTGAAGGCAACATAAGATAGATAGAAAAGTTATGCATATAATAATATGACATCTAGAGAATTTAAAGTGGGAGAGCATGTGTTTTTGAAGGTGAAGCCCAAGAAGAGCTCATTGAAGTTGGGTAATTGTACAAAGCTAGCAGCCAGATTCTGTGGTCCATTTGAGATATTGGACAAAGTAAGGCCAGTTGCATACATGTTTGCATTACCTGATTCCATGAATGTGCATAATGCATTTGATGTCTCTTGAGTCTTTGCTGAAAAGGTATGTACATTTTCATAGCCATGTTATTGATTGACATTTGATTCAGGTAGAGTCATAGGAAGACTTTTAGGTCCAGCCAGTGCGCATATTGGAAATAAAAGTCAAAATGCTTCGGAATCGAGTTATAGAGCTGGTAGAAGTTCAATGGACCTACTATGGTCTTGAAGATGCTACTTGAGAACATGAAGATGGAATGTGGACAGAGTACCCATGAATTTTTGAATAAATTTTGAAATTTTGACTTATGTTTTGTATATGCACTGAGGACAATGCCAAAACAAGGGGGAGGGGAATGTAATAACCCGTCTTTGATTCCATATATTAAATAATGTATCTTGTTGTTTTATGAAAGGTCTTATTGCCCAAACAATTATAAGAGGCCAGAGTGGCTAGGACATAAGATATTTTGATCATTACTAATAATAAAATACATCCTTGGCTGCCAGACAGACAAGGAAAAAAGTTATAGGGGGTTGTGATTCCATGAGAGATGGGGCTTAAGGGGATAATTCTTTATTATATTTTATTTATCCATAATTTCTTTAATAGAGAAAAGTGGTTACATGAGCTTCTTCGGGGGAGGCCATGTGGTTCTTGATTTTCAAGTAAATATATAAATTGATCTTTTGGGTTGTTTGGAAATTCTTCTCCATTCACACTTTCACTGTTCCATTCATTGTTGCTGAATTATTATTCGTCATTCATTCTTTTCCTTGTATTGAGACATGGAGGGGGGAGGTGAATTGTTGAGGAAGAAGCCATTGTTTTCTAGCTATAGTAATCACTGGTGTATTCCAACCATGATTTTATGTTTGAATTTATAAGATGCATTGTCATGTACTAAATTTTATTCATACTTATGAGTCCAGAGAGTCCCAACATGAAGATTCTTGACTAGATGCACTAGATCCTTGGAATGAGGTGGATATCTCGAGGGACTGCATGGCAAAGAAGAGAGTCCATTCTCTTGGTTTCTGCAAGTTGGAGAGAAGAGAATTGGTGTACTTTGGATTGTTGTGTGTTGAGAAACTTATGAGATCTTAAGTGTTCACTAGTTTGAGAAGTTGAGTGACACCCTAGAACAGTCCGTGTGGATTTATAGCCCTGAGTCAGGGGTGACAATGCTATTGAGACTTTAAACAACAATGTCTATGGTTGGGTGAAACGTCCTTGGCTTGCAGCTAGTTGATGAATCATTTTGTTAAAGATAAGTGTTCTTTATCTTTAATGTGTCAACTTGTTGATTATAATTGTGCATGCCATATTTAAACATTATTTTATGTTGTAGGATAAATCTTGATTATTACATGTCTTATTATGATATTCTTTCATCATTCTTTTATTAATTAAATGTTATCAAAATTCAAAATCACAACCTACATATATAAACACCTAAATATATAAAAAGTGGTAAAGGTATAGATACATGCACACTAATGAAATGGCATGTCGATGTATGAGATGCTACACAATCAACTGTATCGTTATAAGAGTAGAAGCAACAGATAGGAGAAATGGGCAGAAGGCGAACCTAATCTAATCAAATTAATACTACCCAATTCGCAAACCCAATCTCAATTTCAACATAGGCGCTAGAAGTGGGTATGTAGATGGATCAAATTGCATATAAAAAAATAATGAGCGAAACGGATAAATACATATGGATAAATAAATTCATCATAACAACTAAGGATACTATGTGATAGTTAAAGATAAAAAAAACTTTGTAAAAATAAATATACTTAATGATTTTGGACGACATTGTTAAATTAAGGATATGACATTGTTAAATTAGGGATAATTTTATGGAAAAAAATATTTTAAAATGTGGAAATTTAATATATAAACGGTGAAATGTTTGTTAATATTTTTTTAAATTATTTAAATTTATAAAGATTTTAGATAATTTATAAAAAAAAATTAATAATTTAATTAAATAAAAAATATAATTTTTAGAAAATATAAAAATTGACCCACTTTGTTTTTTAGAGAAATCATATTGACAAAATATAACCCTTAAAATTTTCAAGTCCATTATAGCTTCACAGGTTTGGCAGGCTGGAGGAAATGCGTTTATGTGAAAATATTTCATGGCTCTGGTTAGGAGCAACTCTCCTCTACTTAGTAGACTGTATGGCATAAGCGGAGGCAGATTCAAGTACAGCTCATAGTATTATTAAGAGTGTATGGCATAAGCGGAGGCAGATTTAAGTACAGCTCATAGTATTATTAAGCGGGTAGGCTAAAGAGCTCATAGTATTAATAAGAGGGTAGGATAAAGATTTTATAGAATTAAGATTTTTTTTTAGATATTTGTTTAAAATTTAATTTTAAATTGTTGGATTCTTAGATTTAAGTGATTATTTATGTAGAATTTAAGTGTTTTGAGAGTTTTTCAACATACTGAATTCATTTTTACATTTAAAAATAAAGTTTGAACAATTAAAATAATAATTATGACCAAATTCCATAAAAAACCATTTGATAGAAAAGTAAGCCAATCCTACCATACCTATATTTAAATAGTGAAATACCTATATTTAAATAGTGGAAGGTTATAAATCAATATCAACAAGTCGTCGTGTAAATACTCGTCGACCTGATCTCGATTAGATAGCCATTTTTCCTYGACAAGAATGTAAAATGTTTTTTGAATCGTTCAACGACGTTGGTTATCGGTRACAGCCCGGAAAAGTCGTCGAGTGTTTTTCCAAAAGTCATGTCAAAAAACTTAGTGAAAGGCTTTATTACGAATGTTAAATACATAATTTCAAAGTCAATATTTGACTTCACACGGAGTTTTACACGCAGCGATGTGCAGAAGACTGATGCCAAGAAATGAGGATTCCATTTAGGAGGCCAGTTTTTTCTGTTGAATATGTCCAACGAATCCCCAAWGRCCAGATAATAAAGTCATCTCTTAAACTTCGTTTCCGCGTTTTTTTCTGTTCTCTGGTCTCCTCTTCTCCGCGTAACTACTTGCTATATATGCTTCCATCTATATTTGCTATATAGATACACTCATATTATTATTCGTCGTCCACTGAAATTGGTATTAGTATTTTTGCAATCAATTACTTATTCTGCAGCTGTGAACAGAAGAATTCTATAGGTTGGAGCGATATGGAAAAGAGAATAGCATCTGCACGATTGGTAATATTGATTGCCATGCTTATGGTGCTCGCGATGGTCAGTGAAAGTTCGGCTTCTAGGCCCCTGCAATTGAAATTCATATTTCAGGGAAATGAAATGGAAAATAATAATAATATTAAGATGAAGAATGGGTGGTTTGAATCACTTAGGGGTCCCGTAACTCCGTCAGGTCCCTCTAATTGTCAAAACTTTAGGTCTCCCAGCAGCGGAGGTTCGTGTACAGTTAACGAGATTAATGCAGCGGGGATTAATGCGTTAAGGGATCGGTCAATTGGAATTACAAGAGTTGCTGATACTTCAGATCCGACTGTTAAAAGTAGAAATTCCGAGACTTAGAATTGCAGACATGGAACGGAAACCATACATATATCCAAAAGAGAACGATTAGCAAAGAGAAGATTGCCCGAATCATAAAAAGAAAAAGGGTTGAGACACCATATAACTGATCATCTAATTTGGTCCAGCTGGGGGATCTGAAAGCACTAACAGGCCCGCCAAATCATGGGCTCTAGATTGTAATTCTTTCATATTTATGTTTTTACTGTGATTATCCAGATTACCGAATCATATACATTTATTTATTCAAACATTATTTATTAATATCATGTCTTATTTTTTTTTATATTGGATGCTTGTTAATTGTATATAATATTATATATAATGATGATTAATGTTCACTAAAATTTAATTGGTTTATCAGATTTTAATACTTTTAAAGTATAAAAACAAAATTCTAAAAAATCACAAATAATCACTTACCATCTTAATATAGGTTAAATAAAATAAATAAAAACAATGAAAATTTATACTTTACTACACAATTATTTGAAAAATATCATATTTATGGTTTAGCTGAGGATGAAAAGAATCAATATCTATTACGGCCCAGGTTGGTGATCATTTCCCACTCATGCGTCTGCTTATTCTTTAATTTGTTTTTAATGTATTTAGAGAATAGCCATCAGAAGGCTCTTAAATTTAAAATTCTTAAAGTGCACCCGGAGAAGTGAGTCGCTGTTACAACTTAGGTTCAAGATATCTGCGAAAAATGTTATTAAGCAAAAATATATATTTTTTAATTAAATATTATAATAAAGAATTAACACAAATTTATCTCAATGGTGTTTTTTACATGACATTTTGAAATCCCGTCACTGAGGGTTGAGATGGATTCTCACATAACATGCTCCATCTAAATGTTTTGTAATTGGAATTTATTTTTCTTTAATTAACATAGATCCATGGGAGAGACTCTGACGGAAGCATGGAATAAGATGAAGCTGAAAAAGATATCTCTTCTTGGGAGGGATCTTCAAGAAAAATTCAGATAATGTTTGTCACAATGTTTATGTCCCAATATTCAATGTTACATTTGTGAAGGTGTTACGGATGAAGGTGAGCAGATCGTTGTTTGAAATGTATGTTACATATTTGTGCGGGTGTTACATGTGAAAATGAGCAGATCGTTACCGGAATGAGAAGAAAAAGTTCAATCAGAAACTGATTAAAACATGAAAGAATAATTTATTTATTGGGAAGATAAAAGCTCGGAAGAAGAACCTCATCAACTCAGACAGAGCTTACTTGTTCCTCTATTCCCGGTGATGTGGGAGCATCCTTGAATAATGCATGACCCTCTACAACCAAAGAAATTTCGTTTTCGTTTCTCGAGTTTTTTCTCATCGAAACCAATGACGTTTTTCATTGTTTTAGAGTAATGAGACTCGGACTCCGTCCGTTCTCATCATTGTTTTGTTCTTGAAGTAAAGTATCACAGTTTTTGACCATGTTAGATAGGGCTCAATTCAATTTTTAGTAAAAGAGCGAAGTCACTAAGTTATTATTTCATTATTAAATTTTGTTTTAAATTTTAATATATATTATAATTAATTATTTTTTTTATATATAATATCATTTTAAAAAATTAATATTTAAGTTAAATGTATATATAATTATTTTTTATAATATATTAATATCTTTTAAATTAAATGTTTTTTTAGATGTTGAGTTTAATAGTTAAGAATATGTTTTTTTTTTTAAAAGATTATTGATATCTCAACTTTAATCAATCTTAAAATTAAATTAATATTGTTATTTTTATTATTATTATTTAATTTTTTCTATATATAATTTAATATATATTAATAATTTATTTAAACTCAATTAATATATAATTAAGAACTTTTTATAAATTATTTTGATTTTGATTTTATTGTTAAATAAAATAATTTTTTTTTT
>JASDQU010100916.1:319343-336649 GCA_032191745.1 Picea mariana | reverse complement strand
CTTCATTTTGCTGGATAATAATAAAGGAAGGACCTGGCAATTTCTCTGGTGGACGTAGCCCACACTGGGTGAACCACGTAAATCTGTGTCTCTCTTGTATTGTGTGTCTTCTGTGTTTTGTTTCTGCATTTGTTTTATTTTATTGCTCCGCGGTCCTATTTTTCTAACACACTTTTGGCCCCATCGACAGAGACTGCCATCTAGAGGTTGTCTTGGAGCAAGTTGTGCAACCTTGTGATCCATCTGACAGTGAATATCCATCGATGCTTGAGATATTCATGGTGAGATAATGCATTGATGATAATTTTTTTATGTTTCATGAATTTTTTTTTACACATATTTGTTTAATTTTCTTGACTTGATGCTTGTAACTGATGTATGGTGGAACTGCAAAGAGATTGAGGTCACGGAGGAGGGTAGCACCCTCACGATTTATAGTTTCATATGTGGTGAGTTGTATTAGGTTAAATTACAAAGTATCATTTTGTATGTCTATTAATTCATTGATGAAAAAAACTTATCACATTTTTTATTCTTTATGGAATCTCTAGAGTGTCGAAGCAAGCCAAGGCCTAGAACCTCTTGAGGTGCATCCTAGAGAAAGAGAAGAAAGATAGATTTCCAGGATGCTCTTAAGGGTGGTGAGGGTGGAAATAGTCAATGATTGACCAACTACTGCCATTTTCTATCTAGGCCACGATATAGATGTTTTTTATGTTAGCGCACTTGTCTTTGTATACTGGGCATGAGTTGCCATTTTGTAAAAAATGTACAATTTAGACGATATATATATATATATATATATATATATATATATATATATATATTTCATGACACGTTTTTTATGAATCTTATTGTTTCTACATTTGATGTTGATGAATATATGAATTTCAAAGTGTATGAATTTTATGTGTATTAATCCCTTGATTTGTTTCTAAAGTGATTATAAATACTTGCATTATGAATTAAGGACTATCTTATGATGGAAAAGATTGCTAAGTGTTAAATCCATAAGCAATTAATGGTTCTCAAGTAGCATTGCTTGTTAATCAACCATGCATCTCTACATCATCGATAGATCATTCCTTCTGAATTATTTGCATGAATGTTGTGGATATACATATTCTAACTCACAACCAATAATATGGACTACCTCTTGAATTATCTCCATCTAAATCCAATGACAATCCACACTCAAATAATGGTCACTTGAAAATATCGTGACCTAAAAATGGCATATTACAATAATTTATTATAGAAATAAATTTTATCATTTATCTTCTACATAATTGTAAATTGCTTAACAATTTTAGCTCAATGTTATTTTCTAGGGAACACACATTATTCTCCTCTTTCTATGCATGACATATATAAAATCATTTGATTTATGTGCAACCCTTCATAAATGCTAAAAAGACTAGTCAAGGACTCATTAATGCACATGTTTGTTTAGATATTGTAGTGGGTATATGTAAATTTTGTTAAACCCATCAATTATTAATAACATTTATTCACTCTTCTATGATGTCCACTAAACTTATTGATTTTGATCAATAGAACAAGAGGGTTCACATGGAAACTAGATCTTAGAATAGGTATCATTTTCCACCTACAATTAAAGGTTTTGAGGTTACATTTCATGACACACCATAGAAAGTAATGCTATGCTACCAAAATTCCTCCAGAGAGACTTGAAACCATTATTCTTTTCCTTTCACCATCTATGAGATTTTAATGCACATTCCTACCCAATTTTTGGGTTAGAACACACAAGGAGACAAAGGACCCTCCCAAACCCAATCCCACAAACTTGTTGATGCCATGACATTGTCATGCCATTGTCATTCCTTGGCAAGTCATTCCATGTCATGCCATTACCATTTCCACTCCATTTTCAAACCTTTCCATGCCATGCCATTTCCATACCATTGCCATGCCTTTCCAATCCATGCCATGCCATGCCATTTACATTCCTTGCCATATCATGCCATTTCCATGCCAATGTTATGCCTTGCCAAGACATGCCATGGCATGCCATTTTCTTGCCAAGAAATTCCATGCCATGCCATTTCCATGCCATGTCATTTCCATGCCATTCCATTGACATGCCTTTCCAATCCATGCCATGCCATGCCATTGTCATGTAGCTTCCCATGCCTTGTCATGTAGTTTTCTATTTTAACCTATATAACAGTAAATACAATTTTCCATTATCATGCCATAACATTGCCATGCCTCACCAAGCCAATAAATGATATTAACTAAGTTACAAAAGGATAAATATAACAACCCTTAACACAATTAATCATTAAATGAAAGGGGGATGAAAATGCAAGCCTAAACTAGGGTTTATATAACAAATTCTTGTTGAAATGCAAGATGACACATAATAGCCCTAGAATATTCAAGACATCAAGCCCTAGAATATTCAAGACATCATTTCTAGGCCTGCCAAGCCATGCCATGGCATGCCATTTCCATGCCATGACATTTCGATGCCTTTCCAAGCCATTCCATTGTCATGTAGCTTCCCAATATGGCACATAAAAACCCTAGAATATTCAAGACATCAAGCCCTAGAATATTCAAGACATCGTTTCCATGGCACATAACAACCCTAGAATATTGAAAGCATCATTTCCATGCCATTTCCATGCCTTTCCATTCCATGCCATTTCCACACCGTGCATAAAATTATGCCAAACCATGCCATGCCATGTCATGCCTACAATATTCAAGAAATCAACCCCTTGCATTGCCTTGCCATGGCATGCCTTTTATTGCCATGCCTTTGCATGCATTTCCTTGCCTTTCCATGCCATGCCATGCCTTTCCTTACCATGCATTTCCATGCATTGCCTTACCATTCCATTCCATGGAATGCATTGCCTTGCTTTACCATGGCATGCCAAGCAAGACGTGTCATACCTTGCCTTTCCATGCCATGCCTTTCCTTTCCTTTCCATGGTATGGTATGGTATTCCTTGTCTTGGCATGGTATGGTATGGTATGATATGGTATGGTATGCATTACCTTGCATTGCCATGCCTTGCATGGTCTTGCCTTGCCATGCCTTGCCTTGCATGGTATGGTATGGTATGGTATGCATTGCCTTGCCATTTCCTTGCATGGTATGGTATCACTACTACATATGACCAAATTTTCCATGGTTTTTCATTGCTATTGCCACACATATCCGTCACACTTTCCACAAAAGCAAATACTATTTTTCGTGGAAATTTTTTCGTCGCTATATCCAAGAACTAATTATTCATGGAGACAACGACGAAATAAGCCCTCCACGTGTCATCATCCTAAATATAGGTTTACCTTATAAAGTGTGGCAATAACAACGAAACTTCGTCACAATAGGGACAAAAAACTGTGCCAAAGTCAAAAACTTACCAACAGATTATGACGTAGATGCCATACATGTGATGCAAAAGTGTGGAAAGTTGCAACGAAAAAGCATGGCAATAGCGACGAAAATGTTTGGCAGAGAAAAAATTTACGACGCAGATGCTATATGTGCGACGCAAAACCGTGGAAAAGTGTGACAAACTTTCATTGATATTGCCATGCTTAATAAAACTTATCATTGCCTTGAGACGAACTTTCATCTATATTTCCACACTTAATAAAACACATTCATTACCTTGCGATGAAATTTCGTTGATATTGCCATGCCTCTTGTAGGTTTAAAAAAAAAAAAACTACATGAGAAGATGGATATTGGGATTCGTGATTGACCCATACTCAATATTTTCATGTGTGATTAACCCTTCAAAGGGTTTCTTATGTGAGAAGGGCTTATCAGAGGGGGTTTTGGGACTTATTAGGGGTCTTTCTTAGTGGACCAAAAGGGAAACCCAAGGCACCTTGGGATGAAGGGGAAGATAAAATACATTCCCTTGAATGCATGGTTTTAATTGAGATGTTGGGGCTCTGAACTAGAGGTCAAAAACAATTTGGTAGGGGTATCCTAGGGGGACAATATGGGAGATGTGTTTTTTTAAATCTATCACTATCCTTGTGAGAGTGGGCCAACCCTTTACTTATCCACTTCAATTCACTCACAACCATTAATCGATATTAATATAGACTGGTCATAATAATTACCTTGAATATCAAATTGAACCTATTAGTGTGAAGGGATAATCACAACATGAGGTTAAAGGCATTCACACCCTTTCAACAACTATGTTTGTATCTTTTTGGATGAGGAACTTGTAGCCTTTTGGTTGAGTCATTCCCTTACCAAAAAAATGAAGGTTACTCACACTCATATGAATGAAAGAAATCAAAGTTGTTCCCACGAAAAAAGTTGTAACTCTTTGAAAGAATGGTAGATCACAACAATGGAGCACTTGTTTAAACAAAGACACTTACACCTATTCAAGTAAAGGTAACTCACCCTATTCAAATGAAGGTACATGATACCATATAAATGAAGAGAAATGAAAATGTTTAACTCGAAGGGTAGTTCACACCAAATCAAGTTAGTGTGATCACAATGTTTTGAAATGAAGGGTGTTCACACTACTCCAGGTGATAGTTTCTCACACCACCCTAAATGAAGGATGATTGCACTTGTTGAAGTCGGGGTACTCAAATTAATGCCAACAAATGGTAACACATACCACTATAAATGAGTAGGAATCACACATGATGAAGGGGAGATAGAAAATATTTCACTTGGAGTAATGCAATTTGGTGGGAAGTAGAATAGCTAGTATTATATGTTATAGTCTTAATTTCCACCCTACATGCCAGAAGGGAATCCAATAGAAGATGAAAGTCAAAATACATTTCTTGCTCAGAATTTAGGACCTTTTTTTAGGGTCTTCAATTGGAATATAGGAGAAAACATGCAATGATAGTCGTTGGTCATTTATAATGCAACAAGCGATGATCCCTGCAACCTTCTAGATTTGCAAAGTTATGAAGAGGTAAGTGAGGGATTAGTTGTAACTTTGTGGCATGGGCCTAGAAAATCACAACATTCGAGTTTCCAATGGGTTATATAAGATCTAGAAGCTCTCCCAAGCCTCTTCCAAGGATATATATAAAGAAGGAAAGTCTTGAGAAAGAGGGGGAAGAATATTTTGCAGAGTTATGATGTCCAATTATAGAGGTGCTTCTCCAGTCACAACGACCACAATCAAATTTCCTAGTCAGATTGAGAAGCTGAGGAGGAATTAGGAGCAAGGAGAAAAGAAAAATGATTTCACATCCAAGGTATTATGTTTGATGTGTTTCCTACATGTTAATGAATAGATCATTGGTTTCCCCTAAATGTGTTTGTATTTGATTTGTAAATTCTTAGATCTAGTCTCGTGTTAAATAGATTAGGATAGATCTAATGAATTGGAATTTTGTAACATTAGGAGAGAAAGTAGATCAATAGTTGTTTGTCTTCTCGTGTGTAGTAAGCATATTATAGGAGCTGGAGCTGGATCTCAGGAGGTGCATCATCCAAATATGTGAGGAAATCGTTGGTCATAAGGTATGCTTACTATTCTTCTTGGTTAAAAGAAAAATAATTTGTTGGCATCTAGGGAAACCATTAGAAGTCTATCCCCATTGTATGTCTAGGATCAATAGGGAAGTCCTAGGGAGATCTAAGTTACCATACTAGTGATATTTCTCCAATAACAATCTAGGTAGATTAAATGTTTGGAATGTAGAAGGCCAAATGATTTGGCATTAAAAGAGTCTCCAAGGGGAATTAGAAGAGACATAATATAGCATATAAATTTCCAAACAATGGATTCAACCATGGGAGTGGATGCGGGACATAATTAGAATTAGGGTAATAGGTCTCTATGGAATTAAGTGGATCATCTCCCACGATGATTTCATAATTATTATGAAGTGGGGTATAATATTGAAAGGAATTACTTATATCCTCACCATCCTTGATGTGGGTACTAACAAAAGACAATACATGATACACATGATTGTGTACAATTGATTAATAAATGGGAGGAACAATACATGAGATAGAGTAGTGATAATATGGTGAATTGTGATATTTATATCCATGGTGAAAACATAGTAGGTTGTGCCTACATTGGGATCAATATCGTCACTTAGTTTGGAGCCAATTCTAGCACAAAAATGAGAGATGCAAATCAAGGACCCATATATCAATATTTATATCTCAACTTCATCTTATTTAATGTTGCATGGTCTCCTATGTTTGTTGAGATGTGTAGAGCTCTATTTGAACAAGATCCAACATGGTATGTGCCTCCCGGTTCAGAGAAGCTTAGAACCACATTGTTGAGTAAGGCAAAGAAGGAGGTGGAAAAAATCCTACAACCCATTAAATATACATGGGTCTCATCAAGTGTCAGTATTGTTTCTGATGGATGGACGAATGCAACACGCCATCCACTCATCAATTTCATGGTGTCTTACTAGAATGGACTGATCTTCTTGAAAGTGGTGGATGCTCTTGGACAATAAAAGGATGTAACATATATGGGTGAGTTGTTCATAAAAGTTACTGAAGATGTAGGTGTTGATTCTTGTGTACAAATTATTACAGACAATGCCCATTTCTCTTTTGAGGTTTGCAGACACAGACAAGCCCATCTTGGGAGATGTTTATGAGGTTGGGACTCCATGATTGAGTCTATGAAGACGATTGTTATGGAGAATGAGTCCCCTGAGTATGGGACATCAACAAAGAGCTTATGGTCCACTGTATAGGATATTCTTCTTTCTAGGTGGGATAAGAATTGTACACCTTTTCATTGCTTGGCTCATTCATTGAACCCCAAGTTCTACAGTTAGCATGCCCTATTCTACAACAGTTAGCCTACAGGTTCCTTTCCTAGGTTACTTCATCCTCTTGTTGTGAGAAGAATTAGAGCACATATAGAAATTTGTACAGTGTGAAAAAGAGCAGGATTGAATAGTCCAGGGCAGATACAATGGTGTATGTGAACACCAACCTTCATCTTATTTACAGGAAAAGGCAGGAGTGGTTGAAGGGAAATACAAATATATGGATTGCAACCTAAGGGTGGTCCTAGATTTAATTGAGTCAAGTTTTCAAGTTCCTTGGTATCCCTTTTTCCTTTCATGCTTCTCATAACTTGGGGAAGTAGTAGTGCAGAGGGTTGAGAAAAAGATTGATAAAAGGGTTACCAAACCTCTAGACTTAACAACTAAATTTCAAATTTGTACCAAAGTCTTGGTTACCACCCATGTCTATTATTTATCCTACTAGGTGACTTCTAAGTTAGCTTATCAACGATTGGAAAAGACCTTAAGAATTTTTTTATGGTCTAATAACTTTTGGAGAAGTGGATTTGATAGGGTCAATAGGGAATCATATTGCACCTTAAGAGAATATGAAGGCATTGATATTATCAAGACCAATGTTTGGGCCCAATGTTTGGGCCCAAGCTCTATGTGACAAATGGGTTGTTCAATCCATGATCAGAAACCAGGCTTGGAATGTTTTTCTTAGACACAGAATCAAACAAGGGGATTAGCTAAGCAAAACATCCTGCCAACATATATCTTTCTAGACATTAATCACTACTTTTTCTCAAGTCAACGTTATTGGCACATTGTGGTTCAGGGTGTATGGAAGGCTTCATAGGCCATTGGGTATTTTATATCATGGGGAGACCTCTCTTTACAATCAAGTGAACCTTTCATTGATCATTGCACATGGTGTCTGACCTTGGTATGGAATGAAGGGAACCTGTTGATAAAAAAAACCCAGTTCTCGTACTTACAGTTCTACAAAAAGGATTTTCATAGGGCCAATGATTTGCTGGAAAACCAAAAAAGGGATTGGCTTCCATGGAGAGAGCTAAAGTAACTTCAAACTTGCCTATCCTAGAATGATTTCAAATCCTAATCCTGGATGCTCTCTTCCTCAATTTAGGCTTGCAATCACCCTGCACCTGGTGGAAGACTAGAAAAGTAGGATCCATACAACTTTCATGAAATATAAGACTAATTTTGGCTACAAGTGGCTCTGTGCTAAGCCTTTCCTTGAGGGATGTCTGAAGAAGATTTCACAAGTAAATTCCAAGCAGAAAACCTGGCTCTTTCAGCAGTGAAGCCTTTGGAAGTTAGAACTAGAACCAAACAAAGCTTTTCTCATTTGGTATTTAGTGTTGGGGGATACCCCTGTAGATAAAAGCCTAATGTACCTAGGATTCCAAAACTAGTGTTTTCTCCATTAAAAGCAAGCTAAAACCTTGAAACGCTTGTTACAAGTTTCTTACTTAACCAAGTTTGCTTGGGCCTAAGTAGACTCAATGTGTTGTCAATATCTCCTACGCTTCTCATAACTTGTCAATATCCCCTATGCTTCTCATAACTTGTCAATATCTCCTACGCTTCTCATAACTTGGGGAAGTAGTAGTGCGGAGGGTTGAGAAAAATATTGATAAATTGGTTACCAAACCTCTAGACTTAGAAACTAAATTTCAAATTTGTACCAAAGTCTTGGTTACCATCCATGTCTATTATTTATCCTACTAGGTGACTTCTAAGTTAGCTTATCAATGATTGGAAAAGGCCTTAAGGATTTTTTTATGGTCTAATAACTTTTGGAGAAGTGGATTTGATAGGGTCAATAGGGAATCATATTGCACCTCAAGAGAGTATGGAGGCATCGATATTATCAAGACCAATGTTCGGGCCCAAGCTCTATGTGACAAATGGGTTGTTCAATCCATGACCGGAAAGCAGGCTTGGAATTCAAGTCCAAGAATAAAATTTGGCTCTTTCAGCAGTGATGCTTTTGGAAGCTAGCACTAGAACCAGAGAAATATTTTCTCATTTAGTCTTTAGTGTTGGGGGATCTGCCTGTAGATAAAAGCCTAATGTAGTTAGGAGTCCACAACTAGTGTTGTCTCCATTACAAGCAAGCCAAAACCTTGAAATTCTTGTTACAAGTTTCTCACTTAACCAAGTTTGATTGGGCCTAAGTAGACTCAATGTGTTGTCAATATCTCCTACTCTCCATTACATGGAAGAGAACCCTATTAGGCAATTGTCTTCCTTGGGATATAGAGTTCCATTTTGCCGGAAAAATTTTCAAGTTGAAGTGCTTTATTCTATGAAGGAAACTTAATGGAGTCATATTAAATAATATATAGCCTTCATGAACTTTATCATGGTGTGATAGAACACTAATTTGTGCAAGCCTATTCTTGTGGATCAAAATGCAAGTGTAAAAGATTCAAATGGAAATGGTAAATTTACAATAGCTACTAGAAATTTTGGGGCGGGGCCTACTCTAACATCAGTAAGGATCCACCTAGCCCCTCTCATGCCCAATCATCCCACTCACACCATGTGGGTCGAGTTATTTCAATGGAGGGCGATTTTTTGTTGTGGAAATATGCTGAATATTGAGGAGGTCAATTTCTAGATTCGTGGGGGACGAGTTAGAGAGTTTGGGGCATTTTTCCTCCACAAGGGTCGAGTTCATACCCTGTTGGAAAATTTGTGGCTACATGAATCATATTGTCATTTGTGGGGGCGATTTACTCACATCTTGGTGCACCCCACACTTTCTGGTTTATAATCCCATAAGAGTTGGATGATTTAGGCCAAGGGGAAACATAGTATTGTTGAAGGGAGTCGAGCTTCTTACCATAGGTTGCACTCTATCTTTGGTGGTCGATTTTCAGAGTGGAAGTTTGTTATTTGTTGAGGAGTTCGTCTCATAGCAGGGGATTCGATTTTTTGTTGTTGTGGGGTGGATTTGTATCATCTGGGAAGGAAGAACAAGGCACTGTCATCTACAACACATTCATCATTTACTGAGGTCGCTTCTCATATATTTTGGGACACAAATATCTTCATCTACAGGTTGGATACCATGAGAAAGGGGGGTTGCTGCTCCATATTTTCCATGTATCATGATATGTATCGCATTTGTAGTAGAAGAAACTCGTGGAAAATTTAAAAACTTGTGCTATCCATTTATATTGCCTCATGAAAACCATAAACGAAACACGCAATAGTATAAGGGAATAGAGGTACTCACCATTCCGTGTGCCCTCGTAGTGTATCTCCTCTGTGTGCCCTGCACAATGTGCCCTCCATGTATCTCCTCCCTGCACAATGATCTCCTTAGTTGCGTGCTCCACTTGGTTGCGTGGACAGTGATCTCCTTGGTCGCGTGTTGCAATGGGCGAGCTCCTCCTAACACACTATGAATCCAAACTATTATGATCCTTATCACACTATAATTGCTTACAAACTAACCCTATAACACACTATAACCCCTAGTCACTGTTATCCCAAACAAAATGTGACTCTTAACAAATTCACCCATTAACACACCTTGATATCTACTAATATGAACTTTGACACACTATACTCTCTAACCAATATTACCTTTACACAATCATTTCCTAATAATTTTTTCCATGTCATTATGCATGGGAAATACTTGAAGACTTCACCATCATCTGTGGGTTGTAACCTGGGTAAATCGTTTCACAAGGACATCGAATATTAACATATAACATATAATCAACTCAAGGACTTGATTTTGTGATATCTTATTTTCAATTCACAATGCTCAACCACTTGAGCTAGCCCATCAAGCTTGGCATCTCATAATACACTATGAACTTTGAACACCTTAACCTCTTAACACAACGGGGCTCTTAAGTATTATGACTTTGAACACATTATACCTTCAAGCCCTTGTGTTCTTTCATACAATCAACTTTTGACCACTCTAACCCTAAACACATAGTACCCCCTAAACTTTATGACCCTAGACACAAACACCCCTTAATGCACTATGACCCCAAACATTCTAACCCACCCTCTTGACAATATTGACCACATTGACCATGTTTTACTACATCAACCATATTTGGTCATATTGATAATGTTTCATCGTGTTTGATTGTTGTTGACCATATTTTCCATGCTTAAATATATCAGCTGCATTGACTCACTAACTCTTAATCCTCTAAGCTACTAACCTCCTTATCCACTGAATTTAGTAACCCATTAGCGATATTTAACAATCATTGACCATATTTACCATGGTTAACCCACAAATCCTTGGACCTCATAACTGACTAACCCAACAAATCTTAATCTATTAAGTAATTAATGTTGTCACCTAGTGATCTACTAACATAATCAACCCCTAACGCACTATGACCATAAACATGCTAACTTTTCCCTTTGACACTATGACCTCAAGAATGCTAATCCTTTAATATCATGTGACCCTTAACCCCGTGACCATCAACACAATCACCCCCTACTACTCTACGTTTCAAAAACAAAATAACCATTATAACACCTAACCTTTGTAACCTTATACACAATATACCTCTTCATCCTCATTACCAAGTCTTTTGTAAAAAAAACTTATGGTGCACATGATGCACATCAACTAGAGAGTGTCATTCTTATCCTCATCATTATGCTGGTCACCATTGGATCCATTAAGGATTCATTAATGGCGATTGACATAATGATAAAGATAAAATTGAAGGAAACAATGAATCTAATTATAATGGGGAATATGTTGATGGAAAGGGTGATGATGGTGGAAATGAAGAAAAATAATATGTTTTGGTAAAAAAAAAAATTCACAAATAATGTTTCCATGTAAAAAACTTCTTCCATATATTTTAACAGTAGTTTCCATTATATGCTTATCTTATTGTAATTGTTGTGTAAAAAAAATTGAATGCACATTATCCGCCACATCACTTAGAATGTCAATATTATTTTTATCAATGAAATCATCCTAATCATCCTTCTACTAGTGATGAAGATGATTCTAATGAGTATTTCCCAAAAACAACATTGCAAATGATCATCAACACTATTTTATCTTCAACAACATGGCACCTTTAAGATGGCAAGTGCATGTATAATTTCTCTTTTTCCCCTCTTTTACTTTTGCATGTCACTGCAATAGGGTAATTGTTATTCGCTTGATTGTGTGGTAGTTAATTAGATTAGGGGTAACTTCACATTGAAGGGTGATGACTAAGACTAGGGGTAACTTTCAATTCAAGGATAGGAATGACCAAGCCCACATCAAGTGAAGGAAGAAAATTAAGAAGGTACATGTGTTGTCCCATTCCATGTCAACAACAATGCATCCATTCACAGGGAACACTAAAACTCGACAAATCGATGACTCCACTAAATTAGGGTTTATGGTTTACATGATGAATTGATGATGGAAGAAAGTGGGTGTGTGAGTCAAATTTGAGTCTAGAAACCCTCCCATGTCATTAAGGCATGCAGATAGTCTATCCATGTCAAATTTCAATGCATACAAAAATAGTTTGAAAAAATTTCAACGTTGGCCCCATTCATGGGTCACTGTTGCCTGTGTCTAGTCCTAGTACAATTTCCTTGTAAAATTTCTATAAAATATTTGGAGAATGATAATTTTGAAGGTTCTAGGCCTCTTCCTACACACCACGACTAGGTCACCTCTCATTGACAGTCTGTGTATTGATCCCTTTTAGTTTTGGGTTGTTAGTATTTTCAATTGCACGCACCTTTCAATCTAGTCAAAGTTCAATTAATGTCTCTTGTTACTATAGGGTTATAAAGCCTCATGATCCCAATGCCCATATTCCTCCAACCTTATGATCTAATGATCGTTGGGTGACAATTTTCATGAAGGGTGATGACTAATACTAGGGGTAACTTTCAATTCAAGGATAGGAATGACCAGGCCAACATCAAGTGAAGGAAGAAAATTAAGAAGGTACATGTGCTGTCCCATTCCATGTCAACAAAAAAGCATCCATTCACTGGGAACAAATCAATGACTCCACTAAATTAGGGTTTATGGTTTACATGATGAATTGATGATGGACATACCTACATCGTTGGTATGATTAGGCGCAGTCGCGCAGAGCTCCTCTTGGTTTCGAGAATAGTTCATTCTCTACTAAACAGGGGCATCCACGTGAAGGTGGAAGCTCTAATTATCCCCCCCTCCCACCCCCGCACATCACTCTCAATTTCCCCATATTACCTAATTTGAAATTCTAAAGAACATGTATCATATACTATATTATACAAAATAAAAACATATAAAGATCATATAAAAGATATAAACACATACCTCTTCTTTTCAACAATTAAATATCAATCATCTTCTTCTTCATCCAGCTCAACATCTGTATCAAGATATGGTTCAAAATCGATATTGGTGAAAGGCTCATTCATATCAACATCATCATCAACGTCATTTTCGCTAATATAGTTATCGATATCGTCAATGAGATCGTCGTCTCCTACATTTGGATGATCAACTTATTCAACTTATTCGTCTGACACATCGAATACATGAGCCACCTACTCCTGATCTGCATAATCATGATCTTCTTCCTCATTATTATCTTCATCCTCAGCTACATGTTTATACTTTACTGGTCTTCCTCTTGGATCATATCTAACAACATATGACCAACCTGCTTTACCAGGTACCTCTGAGTAAAATACTTGCTCACATTGACTTGGAAGAACATAAGGATCTGTACTCAGTTCAAATGCCCTTGTATTAACCATGGTAAATCCATTATCATGCTCAATAACAGTTCTTTCAGGATCACGTTCATGCATCCATAGCCTGTACCATTTAACCTCAAATAAAACTATTTTAAAGGAATTAAAATCACACTCAATTATATCCTCCAAATGCCCATAGTACCTATTCTCAGTTTCTTCCAGATTTCTTTCACTTCTAGAGGAAATGATGGTGACCTTAAACACTGAAGTTATTCCACAATCTGAGGTTTTCATAGTATCATCCAACATTTTGATACAAAATTTACGACCATTACACCACATAGCCTTGTGATGTTTCAACTGCAACATGGAAAACAAGTAAAAAATACATTTCCAATTAATAAACCTCATATAGGACTTAGTAAATATATATTTCAAAAATTAAACAAACCAAATACATTGAAAAATTAGGAAATAACTAGGAAAATGTGGGTAAAAAATTTTACTTGACTGTTTATCTTTTAAACCAAAGGATAAATCAACTTCGCTTGATGTAAGATCAGGAAATTGATCTTGATGACGATGCGTTGTTTTAATCATATTACTCACCCCTTCCCATGATAACCTACCAAAGTATTCTTCAGTATATTCTATCCAATGCTCCATCCAATCAAGGTTGTTTGTAATGTATAAATGTAAAGCATCCCACTCTCGAGCAACTATATGATAAAATAACAAATTAATATCATTAATTAGCTATTGTTAATAAAGGAATAATTTAATAAATGTGTAATATATTAAATCTACGTCAACATGTAATAATTACCTTTCATAGTCCTCATGTTACCTTTCCCCAGTAGGACCTCCCCTTCAAATTTGTTGATGGAGTCGAGATGCCAAATGTGAGGCACATTCATATTTTATACTAATTTAGGTAGATATTGACTAATATACACCATGAATTGATATACCATATATCCCTCAACCATAGAACCTTCCAGACATGCTCTTTGTCTAACAAAAGCCTTCAGTGACTTCAACTGCCTCTCCACCATCCACATCGACCTTGTGTGTATTGGTCCACATAATTCAATCTCCTCAACTTGGTGTATGAGGTAGTGTTCTTGTGCATTGAAAAATGCTGGAGATAGATACTGTTGCATTTGACACATTAGTCAGGGAATTTCTCTCTTCCAATACCTTATATCTTCTTTATGGATTTCTTTTGATGATAGCCACCTAAAAATGTTGATGCAATAAAATAATATCAAGGAATACATAAATTTGCATATAAAACATAATATGTCAATAAGTTCCACTACAAATCACATAAGAAGTACATTTTCCTTATAAAACAATACTTACCTCGTGTATTTGCCAAGTACATAAATAATTTGTTTTATGTTGTTGTCAAAGTCGTCTGGGAGAGATAAAGGTAGAACATACTGTAACAAAAAACAAATAATTATTATTTGTTTCCAAAAAATGCCTACCAATAAGGAAATATATTATAACCTACTAATTACCTTAATGAATGTATGCCAGTCATGTGTTTTAACCCCACCAAAATCACCTTTTTTCGTTAAGATATTTTGTGTGTTCGACGAAAAACTTGTCGGAAACCTAATTTTTTGAATGACCTATTTTACAATATTGCTCTGTTGCTCCATCAATAACCAAGGAAGACTAGTATTATGTTCATGACCATTTCCATTAGAATTAATAATAACACTTTGCAATGCATGATTAGCTTCCTGGATGTCCCAACAAATATTTCCAATTCTCTCTTTGTCAGTCCTTCGATCTAATATTCACCATAACAATTCTGTTATGTTCTTCCCGATATGAATTGTATCAAACATATGAAATATTTGTAGGTGCTCATAGTATGGAAATCTACTGAATTGCATTGGGTAACTTTTCATTCCTCATGGAAGCCCATTTGTGCCTTAACGACATTCATGAAACATCAACAAAATGAAATTAAAACTAATTAATGGGAAAAAATGAAATTAATACTAATGAAATTAACTAAAGATTTATATAATATGTCATACATAAATAATTTGTGTACCTTGACGATTTCTAATATATTCCAACTTCCATAGGCGAGGTGTCATTCTTCGTGGTTTTTTTCCATTTTCTTCTTTACCATTGAATTTTTCTTTGTCTGTAGTTCGATAACTATGGTTCTTAGTGTTAGCAATATTTCTTGCTAAGGGGGTTAGAGAGCAAAAGAATGGGTCAAAACCCACTTATCCAAAGTTTCGGGCGGTTATGCGCCCTTGGTAAGTAGCGAGCACGACCGGGCGGCCCAGATTTCCACACCCAGATCAACGGCACACAGCAATTTTCGGACCCCCCTCGCCTTTCGATATTTAAGCGGAGGGGGGGGGTCCGAGATCGGGGGTGCAGCTCTCTGATGGTTCATATTAGCGCGCCCGGATCAACGGCAGTAAAGAGAAGCTCGGACCCCCCCCCGCCTTTCTACCTTTAAGCGGAGGGGGGGGGTCCGGGATCCCAGGTGCAGCTTTCCGACGGCCAGAATCGTAGCACCCAGATCAACGGCTCTCGTGTAGTCCTGCCCCTCTCAGCTGTCCAGTGTTTAACTAGTGTGGGCCCTCCTCCTGTCATTTCATTCTTTCTTCGCCTCTTCCCCGCCGCCATGTGTCATCCGCTCACCTCTCCTCAGTGGTCCTCGTGGCCCTCTTTCCTCCTTCCATCCACTCCTTTCTCGCCACGTGTCCCAATCCCTTTCTACGTCGGTTTCTCACCCAAGGTCTCTCATATTATCCCTACCTACTTGGGTGTCCTCCGCCATGATCCATACTCTGCCACCCCTCTCTGTCATCATCATCACTTTTTGCCACCCCTTCCACGCGCTCCCCGGTGTCGTCACACCTACCATGCCCCATGCCCTCTGCACTGGCCTTCACATTCATCTTTCAAGATATCCTGTTGCTCCAGGTGGCAGAGCGAGAAGTCATCCGGATCCCGAAATGCTGAGTTGGCTGAGCCATTATCAATCCCAAGAAGCAGTTATTGAGGCAGTTGAGGGTGGTTAGGCATCGTCTCCTCCATAATGGGGACGTCCTGCAAAGAATTAAAAGCACGTCGATTCGCCGATGTAACTGTCAGAAGATCGTGTCTGCCATAAGTTGCACGGTTATTCAAAGATTGCGGCTGCAGAAGTGTCAGAAGCCATGCAGACGCAAAGCCTTCAATGCATTTTCTCGATCCTGTTGCTGTTGTTGTTTTGAGTATATGTAGGCATTTTTGCCATTTTTGTATCTATCGATGGTAGAGCTAAGCTCCCAACTGTAAAGTTTCAGCAAACACTCTGGTCTCCTGGTTATGCCTCTGTGTTTGAGATTTCTTGGTTTATAACAAACAGTTCTCTTTCTTTTCCATCTTTGTTTCATCTTTTGCCGGAGGATTCACAGTAGTGCAGCTTGTTGCAATAAAGGATTTGTTGTGGCGTTTTCGTGCCCTCTGGTTTTCTGTATTTGAATGTAAAAGGATTTTGCGTTCGGATGCATTTCTTCTTTAATCTGTTGCACACCTGATGTCTGTAATAGATCATTGCGCTCTTCTTGCGTAAATCTTCCACCTACTCTCCTTTACTACGACTCACTGTTTGGAGTTTATCAGGACCTCACTCTTTCATGCATGCCCGGTCTGGTTTCCGAGTTGATACGACGTTGTTTTGAGTTTCCCTCCATTTGATCACCCTTTAAAACAAACCGTGACATTAAATCTGATGGGCTTCGGGCTCTGCTCCTGCTAGCAATCCAGGAGTGACTTCCGAA
>JASDQU010100916.1:289512-308965 GCA_032191745.1 Picea mariana | reverse complement strand
CTACCATGCCCCATGCCCTCTGCACTGGCCTTCACATTCATCTTTCAAGATATCCTGTTGCTCCAGGTGGCAGAGCGAGAAGTCATCCGGATCCCGAAATGCTGAGTTGGCTGAGCCATTATCAATCCCAAGAAGCAGTTATTGAGGCAGTTGAGGGTGGTTAGGCATCGTCTCCTCCATAATGGGGACGTCCTGCAAAGAATTAAAAGCACGTCGATTCGCCGATGTAACTGTCAGAAGATCGTGTCTGCCATAAGTTGCACGGTTATTCAAAGATTGCGGCTGCAGAAGTGTCAGAAGCCATGCAGACGCAAAGCCTTCAATGCATTTTCTCGATCCTGTTGCTGTTGTTGTTTTGAGTATATGTAGGCATTTTTGCCATTTTTGTATCTATCGATGGTAGAGCTAAGCTCCCAACTGTAAAGTTTCAGCAAACACTCTGGTCTCCTGGTTATGCCTCTGTGTTTGAGATTTCTTGGTTTATAACAAACAGTTCTCTTTCTTTTCCATCTTTGTTTCATCTTTTGCCGGAGGATTCACAGTAGTGCAGCTTGTTGCAATAAAGGATTTGTTGTGGCGTTTTCGTGCCCTCTGGTTTTCTGTATTTGAATGTAAAAGGATTTTGCGTTCGGATGCATTTCTTCTTTAATCTGTTGCACACCTGATGTCTGTAATAGATCATTGCGCTCTTCTTGCGTAAATCTTCCACCTACTCTCCTTTACTACGACTCACTGTTTGGAGTTTATCAGGACCTCACTCTTTCATGCATGCCCGGTCTGGTTTCCGAGTTGATACGACGTTGTTTTGAGTTTCCCTCCATTTGATCACCCTTTAAAACAAACCGTGACATTAAATCTGATGGGCTTCGGGCTCTGCTCCTGCTAGCAATCCAGGAGTGACTTCCGAATGCCAACACTTAGGAAGAAAGTGTCTATACTCATCAAACACTTCCTTTCCTAAACTCCTTGAACGACAAGATTTTATCCTCGAACCACAAACTGGGCATGCAAATTTACCCTTTGTTTGAAGACCTACAAGATATATGAATTAATGTAGCATCAAATTAGAGTTACAATTTAAAATAATGCATGATATTTTCAATAAATATATATAATATTAAATCACAAAATAAAGTAACAATATACTACAAAAATGTGTTAACCCGGGAGCATCATGAATTGTTCATGATAGTATTCCATGGAATTGAAATCGTTTTTTCCCAATTGGTCTAGAGATGTCATACATAGTGACGCCAACCCATAACTTCAACAACTCATCAATAAGACGCTCAATATATACGTTCATATCTTTAACCTGGTACCTACCTAATTGGTTCAAGATACTGCATGATTAATTATACTTATCTAGATGTCGTTATATATAAAATAAATAATTACCATGCATGAAACAAAGAAATGAAATATTTTGTCATACTTTGAAGCAAATAAAAGATAATTAAATACCAGGAACAATCATTTCCAACATTGTGTGCTCTCTCTGGATCGACATCCAAGGAGGAAGGTTATTATTTATAACAAAAACAGGCCACACTGAGTACATAGAACAAAGCTCTCCAAATGGAATGACACCATCAGCTGCCAACGAAAGTCTAACATTACGAGGTTATTCTTTAAAAATTGGCCACTTTTCTTCGATGTACTTCAATGCAGAACCATCTGCAGGCATTCGAAGAACATTGTCTCGAAATTTGTTCTTTGCATGGAAATCCATAAACTGTGCTATACTTTGGCACCTGAACAATCGCTGGAAACGTGGAATTATCATAATATAACGAAGAACTTTGTGAGACACCTTCTTTGATGCTTTATCAGTTCAATATCTACTTATTTGACATTGTGGGAATTCATTTTATAATGCATATCGTTCATAGTATATGATATGACCATTAGGACATGCATCAATAGCCTGATAGTCCATTCCAATTTCTTTCATAATCACAGATATTTCTCGATATGTGCATGGAAAATATTTGATGTCGGTAATAGAAATTTACCTAACAATCTAAAAAATTCAAAACAATAAGTCAATGTAAACAATATTAATCATCAATATCGCATCCAATATACTAATTTACAAATTAGAAAACAACAACAATATAGGAAAAAATTGAACCTTTTTAGTATTTGTGAACATGCAGGAATAAATAATTAACAAATTAAATACCTTAGTATCTGTGTGAGGCATGTGTTTGATAAACCATTCAAAATCTTCAAGTTCACCAACAACAATATATCAGATAAAATATTTGTTGTTGAGCCTTCAAAAAGAGGTTGACATGACTTCTCGAGTAGAGGATCAACATCATGACTATCATCCTGGTTGTCCTCATCCATTGGAGCAAGTGTGTCTTGGATCAATCTATGTATCTCATCTTCTTGATTTGAATCACTAACGTTATCTCCATCCATATCATCATTAATAACTTGATCAACAACTTCAATATTCTGATCTCGAAGTTCATCACCCTGTAAAGGATTATTTCTGCTAGTACTTGGCAAATAACTCTCTGGAGGTCGACATTTTGGGGGCATCGTCTATATATTTAAAAACAATGTAGAAAAGTTAGTGTGTATAGAAAATATAAAAATATCGATAAGAAATATTACTAAAATTCATGACGTGGTTATTATAGAGAATACATTAAATATTGAATCCTCTTACCAAGGGACGATATTCATAACCTCCTTCGGCATGCCCCTTCTTCCTACAATGTCTTTTAGCTGTTGTTATTAAAAGTCTTTTTCTTTGCAAGCCTCTGCAATAATATCAAGGGCAATAACATTTTCCATCGCCCCTCGCCTCTAATGTCGCTCTTAACCGAGCATGCTTCCTGTCATTTTCATTCATAGTGACAAATCCTTGTCCTGACAAGTAATTGTCTTACCTACACCATACCAAACAATAAGTTGTCAATTTTTTATATTTTAGCTACTCCTTTTGATTATGATATGTTTATTTACAGTGACCTAAAATCCTCACAATTATTTCTTCTAAGACATTTTGACATGTTTTATTTATTTATTATCGATTAAGTATTAAGATCGATATGATTCAATTTTTATTTTAGAGTAGTGTGTACTAAATCACCATGGAAAATAAGTACACACCATTTAACGAAAGTGGTCAAAATTTCTCAAACTTGAATCACTCAACACCATACACTAGTCTGTAAGTTGTTTTGTAGACAAAATTCCAATCTTTGAAATTCACCACTAAAAAAAGAATGCCAACCACTTGTCATCCAAAACTGGGTTGGGCTGGTTTAAATTATGACGTGTTGATTTGCATCTACCTACAATGGTCACAATTTTATGCTACTTATAGTGGTCACAGTTTTATTTTCTAAGACACTTTGGCATGTTCTCATTTTTCATTGTCTGACTAGTAGATTTCATCATGTTATCGTAGGTTTCGTCATGAATTTTTTATATTTTAGATACTCCTTATTAATAGTGTATAAACAAGTTACATCAACTACAAACTAGAGTTAATCACTACATCTAGAATTGCGTGTGATTATAAAAAATTGAGAGAAACAACATCACATATAAGAAAAGGGTATGTGGATTTTATTGAGAAAATTGAAACAAATAGACTTTATTTATATTGGAAGAGTATGGTATATAATCATAAGTTCATTTGTTAAAGGTGCTTAGTCATAAGCCAAGAAAGTTAAAGGTGGCTAACCATAAGCTAAGATGGTTGAAGGTGGTTAGTTAAAAGTGATTGTTATGTGCCTAATCACAGCATATATAACATCTTTATAATAAGGTCATATGTGTACAAATGTTTCCTTTATATAATAAAGACATATATACCTAACATAAGTTTAGGGTTAGTGTTTATGTATCTTATTGTTATAAACATGAGTTTCCTCCCTATCTTATATATACCATAACTTATCATTTATCAATATAACAATCAACTTCAAGATTTTATTCATGGAGATTTCTTCCTTCATTTAATTGAATTAGTAAGTGCTAGCCAACCATTAGGTGTGCAAGTATCCCAGCAATTATTGTCACTGTTATATTATTTTCAATTTATGCAAGTGGGATCCCAGTTGGGTACTAGGGATGTAACAAGTGGTATCAAAGCTTCAATCAATCTTTGTTGGTGTTTTTTTGTTAGTTCTTAAAAATAAAAGAGAGAAGAAAATAACAATCAATTACTATCATTTCACCGATCAGGGTTGAGTTTCAAGAGCACTTCCATATCTTTATCAATGAAAAGAGAGAGACATTCTAGCTACAATTGAAGCGAAAAGGGTATGTGGATTCCATAAACCTAGAATATTATGGAATCCACATACCCTTTTCCATAGAATATACTAACTAGATCCAAAAACCAAAGACATGAAATATGGTACTACACATATAATATATTGTAGAAATTTCAATACAAATTAAGTATTTCCTACGATTCTCCTAATCTAAAAATTATATGCCACTGTTAAATACAAAATCACTTCTACTATTATTCTTGCGGAAATTAAACCACGAACACAAAGTAAAATATCAAGAACACATAACACAAAAGTTTTTCTGGGAAAGCGTAAAGCTAAAAACTTCACTATCATATATTATGTATATCATGGATCATGAAACAATCTCATACAAAACTCTAATCCAAGAGATCTCAATACAATACAATCGTCTCACACTGTCATACAAAACTCAACAAATACAAGTGCCAATTCTTTGTGTCCAGACAGCCTGCCTCCTCTGCACAATCCCTGCAATTAGAATTCTCACAATGAATTCAAATTGCCTAGTTTTCACATGCTCATGAGCATATCCATTGCATGTGTGACTACATGAGTGCACTTCACTCAAATCACAACTGATAGCCAAACTGTCCCTTTCACCTATTATCTCAACTGGGTCTCCACTGGATCTGACATGCATGTAGTTAACCGTGGCGAATCTTTAGTTGCATGTGAGTTCACTGATTTGAATTAATTAATAATTAATTCACTGAACTCTCACTAGTGCAAGTTTAGTTACAACTAGTACAAATGAGCTTAACTCACTTAACTACACTTATAATTTTGTTACAACTCCAAATCACTCAGTTATAAATGAGATAATAGATTAATATTTACTGTCCAATTTATTTAAGGGAAAAGTAAATTAGACACATGTTTCTTGTTGAATTTTCAACACCCCCTCTCAACAAGAAAGGGATTATCCTTCACCCCAATCCTGTCTCTATGATATTCGAATTTTCTCCTGGTGAGCACCTTCATCAAAATGTCTGCATCCTGGTCTTCCGTAGGAATGTATTGAAGCAACATGATCTTCCGTTGCACACAATCTCTGAGATGATGATACCGGATATCTATATGATTATATTTATCGTGAAACACATGATTAATCGAGAGTTTAATGCAACTTTGATTATCACAATAAATCACTATTGGATCTAAATGAGAACCAAACAAACCAACCAAGATCTTTCTCATCCAGATAACCTCACATGCATCTTGACTCGCTGCCATGTATTCCGCTTCTGCTGAACTGAGTGCCACGGATCTTTGTTTTCTATTGTATCAAGAAACAACTGTAGATATGATACTAAAGATCCCCCTTGATGTGCTCTTTCTGTCCGTTGGGCTACCCGTCCAATCTACATCCGTGAAGCCATGCAACTTCACCTCATTCGTCTTTCTGTACCATAATCCATACTCAGATGTGCCCTTCAGATATCTCAGGACATGCTTACCCGCCTTCCAAAAGAGTTTAGTAGGCTTAACCATCGCTTGACTTAGCTGGTTAACCGCATAGCAAATGTATGGTCTCATATTCACTAAATACATTAGTGAACCCATTAACTGTTGATAGATAATAACATCCACTACCTCTCCAAAAGTAGCATCCTCTTTCCTCCAGTTTCCTGGAAGAGGAGTGTCCATGGGTTTTCAACCCTCCATGTGAAACTTACCCAGTATCTCCCTTGCATACTTGCCTTGAGACACAAAAAGTTCACCATCTCACTGCCATATTTCCAATCCAAGGAAATAATGAAGAAGGCCCAAATTCTTCATCTCGAACTCCTTTGCAAGGTCATCCTTGCATGAGTGTATTAGCTGCTCATCACCAGTCAGTATTAAATAAAGCACAATGATTAAAATCTTACCCTCCACCACAATTTGGTATATGTTTTCATCCACTTCACTTTTGGTGAAGCCCAATCCGGTGAAATAGCTATCTATCTGAGTGTACCAAGCACAGGGTGCTTGCTTCATCCCATACAGTGCTCTCTTGAGTCTGCACACATGTGACTCCCTGTCAAAGGTCTCAAAACCTTCTAGATGCTCAATGTACACTTCTTCCTCAATGATCCCATTGAGAAACACAGTTTTTACATCCATCTGATGAATGGGCCAGCCCATCTGCACTGAGAGTGCAAGGATGGATCTTATGGAAGAGTACCTTGCAACAGGTGCAAAGGTATCATCATAATCTATCCCCTAGATCTATGATAAGCCTCGGGCCAAAAACCTAGCCTTTTATTTCTCCACACTCCCATCAGCAGCTTGCTTTACCTTGTAGATCCATCTCGAACCTACCACTGATTTGTCGACTGGTCTTGGGACAATTTCCCATGCACTGTTTTTGAAAATGGAGTCATACTCCTCTACTATAGCATCAACCCAAGTGGGATCCTGCACTGCTTCCTGAAAGGAAGATGGTTCAATCACAATACATTTTCTCATGAAAGCCATGTATCCAACAAATCGATCAGGAGACTGTCCCTGTCTGCACTATGAAGTAGGGGCTCCTACATTCTGTGCAGCATCTAGTCTCAATCTGTCAGCTTTCGTGGTGCGATTTTTGCCATTTCTGATGGATGGCTCTGCTTGAGTGGTTTCCTCCACTCCATGAACCTCCTCACATGGCTGATCCACATCTTGAGACTCATCTTTGGGAACCAACAGTTCCTCTCCTACATGCAAGTCTAGCTCCCTCTCAAGCGACAATCGCATGGCTTTTCCCTCATTGAATTTTATATCCCATCGCATAACAGTCATATTACTGTTCGATAAATACACACGATAATTATGGAGTGTTTCTGTGTACCTCAAAAATATCCCAACTTCAGCAGTCAGTTCCATCTTCTTCCTGGAATCCTTGGTCACATGCACATAAACAGATGAGCCAAAATTTTTAAAATGAGAAACATTAGGTTTCTTACTAGTGAAAGCTTCTTCAGGTGTACTCATGCCAAGTATTCTATGAGGACAATGGTTTTGCACATAAACTGTAGTATGTTGGTAAATATTGAACAAACAACGAATGCGTGTTGATGATTGTTGTCTTTGATGGCAATAGCAGAAATGGCAGGATATGAAGGATAAAACCCCTTGGGGATTCGGACGTAAAAGAACATGAGGAACAACATTGAAGAAAACATGTGCATTGAAGAAAACATGTGCATTGAAGAAAACACGCGTAGCAGAAGTTTACAGAGAAGAAGGAAGATAGACAAGATAGTTGGATCCCATTCAAATTTCCCAAAAGGCCGACAACTGTCAGATTTTCAGAAGTTGCAAGGGAGATAAATCATCGAAGATTCGGGGATTAGGACTTTGAAATGTTCAGTTCACTCGACAACGAAAACCCCGAAATCGCGATACGCGATTTCACGATTTGATCGCAGCCGTTAAATCAAGCAGGGATCTGGACCGTTCATTCGTATGGATGCGTGGCAGCCAGGAGGCTTCATCGAAGATTCAGGGATCGGGACTTTGAAATGTCCAATTCACTTGACATTGAAAACCTCGAAATCGCGATACGTGATTTCGCGACTTGATCTCAGCCGTTAAAGAAAGCATGAGATGTGGACCGTTGATTCTCCTCATCGGAGTTTCGGGGATCAGGATTTCATAATGCAAAGAACATAATGCAACGAAAACCCCGATTTCGCGATATGAAAAATCTCGACTGAATCTGAACCATCAAATCAACATGTGATCTAGACCGTCGATCTAATTCACGACAGTAGTCCACATCAACTAGGGACACGTGGCACAACCAGAGAATGATAGGTGTCAGGCAGATCTAACACTTTAGGCTCATGCAATTCACGAATCAGAGTGACACGTGGCAGGATCCAATACGTGTCAAACCACGTGTGACGTCAGCAGAGGCATCGACGATCGGGAATTTGATATGTCAAGAACACACAACATCAAGAACTCCGAAATCGCGATATGCGATTTCGTGATGTAATCATAGCCGTTGGATAAGAATGAGATCTAAACTGTTGATTTCCTTCATCGAAGAATCGGGGATCGGGAATTCTATAGGCATGTGCATGACGACATCAAAAATGCCGAAACCCCGATGAGAGGTTTGACTGAGGTCATGTGTTGACAGTCACATGGACCATTGTGTAGCCGGAAGGGGTTAAAGCTCGGGAAAGGAGCACATCGGGGATCGGAGAATCGGGAGTTTCGAGTACGTGTGCATCTCGTCACTGAAAACGCCGAAACCCCGATAGAGAAACATAAGGTTGTGGTCATGGAGTGAAGGTCACGTTGACCGGGATCTAAGCTCAGGAGGGCTAGCGTATGAAAGGAGCCATCGGGAATTGGAGAATCGCGAGTCCGAAGGACTTGTGAATTTTGACATTGCAAATGCCGAAATCACGATGAGTGAAATCCCGATTTGATCTGAACCGTTGGTTCAAATATTGATCGGAGGGTCACTGTTCTCTCTCACAATTAACGACTGAATATGATTTCTATTAGTGAAACAGACTCATTATGAAGAATTAGTTAACGTTTTAGATGACGATTCAGTTGCTGAGACAGTTGTCGTTGTTCTTGCCGAAGGAGATGGGAAGTGGAACTGTCATAGAAGAATGTAGAAAAGAAAACGAGTGACATTGTATGTCAGGGGGTTATTCTGCGTGAAAAAGAATGAAATAGTAAGAAAAGGAGAAAGGAGAAGGAGTTAAGGATGAAGTCTGATTGATATACAGAATGAAATGAATTGATATGAGGATTGGAGAAAAGGACAGACAGAGCAGATGAAATACAGAGAAGAAGAACAAAACAAGTTGAAGAAGAGTAGAATGGAAAAAACGAGAAGCTGTAGCAGAACAGAACAATAGAGCAGAGCTGAAGCAGAGTAGAACGATTGAGCAAAGAAGAAGCAGAGCAGAATGATAGAGCAGAGAAAAAGTAGAGCAGAAGGATAGAGCAAGCAGTAGAAGACAAGATTTACAGAACAAAGTAACATTGGTATGAACTGATTTATCTGTAAAGTTGAATTCTTATTTAATCATTAATATCATAGGGAGGTTGGGAGGTGCTCGGGAGGACTGTTGTCCTCAGAACTTCAAGTGGGTGCTTGAACACAGGAAGTTGTAGCTTCCATCTGGTTGCAGCCAGAGAAACTAGGGTGGTAGGGTGGTGCTAGGGAGAACAGATGTTCTCTATTATGCAGGTTGGAGCCTGTGTAACTGGAAGTTGATGCTTCCATCCAGTTGGTGCTGGAATAATCAAGAAGTTGGTGCTTCTGTCCAGTTGGTGCTGGAGTCTTCAGGGAGTTGGTGCTTCCTTCTAGTGGGTGCTAGAGAAATCAGAGAGTTGGAGCTCTCAGACAAGTTGCAGCTTGTAAAACAGAGGTTGCAGCCTCACATTAAGTTGGTGCTCAATTGTAAATGACGTACAGAACATAAAAAGACTGCCTATCATTTCGAAGAAGAAGAGGTTTTCTCCCTTTATGGGTTTCCTCGTGAAAATCTGTCTCTGTATGTATTTTATGTGTGACTGATGATCTTTACTCTTACTGTCCATATGCTATATGATTGGTTGATGACACATGAAGAAATCTTAATAATTGTTTAAAAGGCATAAAATTGTTTAAGCTTATTAACAACTGATTCACCCCCCCCTCTCAGTTGTTCTAGTATTTCCAACATAGTATTGCATGCTTCTACCCACAAATGCATTGGTAGGCCCTGATCATGCAACATTGCTCGTGCTGCACCCATGATCATTCTGTTCTTTCTCTTCGCGACCCCATTTTGCTGTGGGTTATGAGGTGCTATGAGTTCTCTTCGAATTCCTTCTCTACTGTAGAAGTATTTGAATTCGTTAGACATGTTTTCTCCACCATTATCGCTCCTTAGAGATTTCACTTGCTTCCCTGACTCTTTCTCCACCAATGCTTTAAAATCACAGAATTTGAGAATGTTTGATCCTTCTTCTGCATGAAGAATATCCAGCATTTACGAGAAAAGTCATCAACAAAAATAACATAATACCTATGTTTTGTTGTTGAAGCAATCGAGAATGGTCCACACATGTCTGTGTGAATTCTCTCTAGGATCACCGAAGCACGGTTCTCCTTTTCATGAAAGGTGGAATTTACATACTTCCCCAGGGTGCATCCCTTGCACTGATCTAACTGAGCAAGTGTTCCCCTTGGAATTCCAATAGATATTTGTTGCATGATCTTCAAGGCTCCATGATGAAGATGGCCCAATCGCCTGTGCCATAATTCACCCTCATCCCGGCTCACCACTTTTTCTGCCTTGCCCACCATGGCACTACAGCTATCTACCTCCAGCATGTAGATATTCTTAACTCGAATCCCTATCTTCTTGACTTGACCCGTTGCTTTATGTTGCAGGAAAGCTTTTCCATTGCTGAAAACAACGTCATAGCCTTTGTCCTCCAACATTGCGACTGAGACCAAGTTTTTGTTCAGACCTGGAACATGCATAACATTTTTCAATTGAAATGGTTTACCTGACTCCCTCTGAAAGGTAATGGTACCAATACCAGTCGCACTTTACCATCCATTGTCGCCCATGTCAATATGCATTATGAGATCTTATTCCTCGAAGTCACTGAAAGATTCTTTATCTCCCGTCATGTGGAAGGAAGCGCCACTATCCAAATACCACACCGATCCCGATGCACTTGAAGCCATGCATGCGATCAAAGAGAAGTCAAATTCAAATTGCGAGTCAAGAGCCTCACTAGTTGCAGCTCCAACAAACATCTTTTTCTTCCTCTTCTGCGGACAGTTAGTAGCGAGATGCTCATGTTCGTGACAGTGAAAACACTTCACTTTGGACAAATCCAGCTTCTTGACTTTAGACTCAGATTTTGAATGGAATTTCTTCCCTTTCCCTTTCCTTGCCTTGGCAGTCAAAGCACAATCCTCTTCAACATCACGCTTTGATGAATATCCATCTCTGGTGTTCTGCCTGAACTCCTCTTGCACTAGATCTGACCATAGTCGTTCCCAATCTGGCAATTTTTCCCTTCCATTGACAAATTCTTGATAACTGTGCCAACTCTTGGGAAGTCCTAGGAGATCCAAGCTCACCAAATCATCAGCAGCGACTGTTATTCCCGCACTCCCAAGCTCATCCCGACATTGGACAAACTTCATGAGATATTTTGGAATGGAGTCGCCCTTCTCCATCTTGATCTTCTTGAGTTTATCTTTGAGCACCAATTTCCTATGGTCGTTGATGTTTTGGAACAGATCCGTCAAAACCTTCCACATTTCATGTGGTGTGGTTTTCCCATGGAGACTTGAGACAATGTGGTCTTGTACTCCCTCCAACAGAATCCTCCTCACCTTTGCCACTTTCTTTTGCCATGCATCAAGATTTGCAGTGTCTGTCACATCTGGCTTAGGAACATCTTTGTCAATGTAGTCCTTCAAGCCATTGTCTTCGAGTACTGCCTCCATCCTGTCCTTCCAAGCAATGTAGTTCGAGCTGCCTTCGAGTGCATACTCTAACCTCAAGCCATTGAAAGTCATTTTGATATTGAATCAACTGTCGCACCAAGAAAATCCTGCAAATTCGAATGTTATCCAACCACAAATTCAACTACTGCAATTCCTCTTGACCTGGGAGGTTCGCACCCCAACTGAGAGCAGCCCGAGGGAAGTTCGCACCCTACCAGTGTCTAGCCTGTGAACTCTTGGAGGAAGTTCGCACCCTACCAGTGTACAGCTTGCGAAAATCACAAGGAAGTTTGCACTGTAATGCATAGTGGGGTGAGGGAGGTTCACACCTCTCCTTTAAGTAGCTTGCGAGAATCTTAATGAAGTTTGCACCTCTCCTTTGAGTAGGGTGTGAGAATTTCTTCTCCTAGGAATGTGCGTAGTTTGCAGTACTAAGGTTCACAACCTGCTAGAGACGGGACCTACGAAAATACTATTATTTTCGCACCTCACTTCCGTGGATCTGTGGCTCTGATACCATGTAGAAATTTCAATACAAATGAAGTATTTCCTGCGATTCTCCTGATCTAACAATTATATGCCACTGTTAAATACATAATCGCTTCTACTATTATTCTTGCGGAAATTAAACCATGAACACACAGTGAAATATCAAGAACACATAACACAAAAGTTTTTCCAAGAAAACGTAAAGCTAAAAACCCCACTATCATATATTATGTATATCATGGATCATGAAACAATCTCATACAAAACTCTAATCCAAGAGCTCTTAGTACAATATAATCGTCTCACACTATCATACAAAACTCAGCAAATACAAGTGCCAATTCTTTGTGTCCAGACAACCTGCCTCCTTTGCACAATCCTTGCAATTAGAATTCTCACAATGAATTCAAATTGCCTAGTTTGCACATGCTCATGAGAATATCCATTGCATGTGTGACTGCATGAGTGCACTTCACTCAAATCAAAACTGATAGCCAAACTGTCCCTTTCACCTGTTATCTCAACTGGGTCTCCACTGGATCTGACATGCATGTAGTTAACCATGGCGAATCTTCAGTTGCATGTGAGTTCACTGATTTGAATTAATTAATAATTAATTCACTGAACTCTCACTAGTGCAAGTTTAGTTACAACTAGTACAACTAAGCTTAACTCACTTAACTACACTTATAATTCTGTTACAACTCCAAATCAATCATTTATAAATGAGATAATAGATTAATATTTATTGTCCAATTTATTTAAGGGAAAAGTAAATTAGACACATGTTTCTTGTTGACTTTTCAACATATATTATCAAGGAAAAAACAAGCTACATGAAATTTTGATATTTGAACAAAAAATTACAAGTTAAATGAGTACATCAATAAAAAAAACATACTAACCTTGAAAGTTCAAAATCCAAGCTATGTAGATCGAGAATTGGATTTGTTCAACCGGTGGGCGATGGAAAAAATAAACAGCTCAAACAAAAACCACGAATAGTGTCACAACTATAGCAATTGTGTCGCAAAGTCTCTTAAAGTCAGGTATATATAGATCAACTAGTCAACTAGTCGTTAACACTGACCAATGAGATAGGCAAAATTTTTGTGGCAATAGAGACGAACTTTCATGGAAATAGCAATGAATATCATGACCAAGTTAAAAAACCTATTTGTGGCTATATCGACGAACTTTCGTGGCAATATCGACGAAAATCCCTCCCTATTTAAAAAAACCATGAAAATAATGGAAATATGAAAAAATTTCATGGAATAATCCGCCCATATGTAGTAGTGTATATGGTATGGTATGCATTGCCTTGTCATTTCCTTGTATGGTATGCATTAGCAATGGTATGGTATGGTATGATATGCATTGGCAATGGAAATGGTATGCATTGCCTTGCCATTGTATGGTATGCATTGGCAATGGTATGGTATGGTTTGGTATGGTATGCATTGTCTTGCCATTTCCTTGCATGGTATGGTATGGTATGGTATGCATTGTCTTTCCATTTCCTTGCATTGTATGGTATGGTATGGTATGCATTTCCTTGCCATTGCCTTGTATGGTATGCATTGGAAATGGTATGGTATTCATTGGAAATGAAAATGGTATGGTATGGTATACCATTGCCTTGCCATTGTATGGTATGGTATGGTATGCATTTCCTTTCCATTACATTGTATGGTATGATTTGGAAATGGTATGGTATGGTATGGTATGCATTGGAAATGGAAATGGTATGGTATGGTATGGTACGGTATGCCTTGCCTTGCCTTGTCATTTCCTGGTATGGTATGGTATGGTATGCAAGGCAAGGAAATGTATGGTATGCCTTTCTTTGCCTTGGTATGGTATGATATGGCATGCCTTGCCATGGTATGGTATGGTATAGTATGTCTTTCCTTCCCTTGGTATGGTATGGTATGGTATGCCTTGCCTTGCCTTGGTATGGTATGCCTTCCCATGCCATGCCTTGTCATGCCTTGCCTTGCCTTCACTTTCCATGTCTTCTCTTTCCATACCATACCTTTACATACTATGCCTTTCCATACCATGTGTTTCCATCCCATGCCTTGCCATGTCATGCCATGCCATGCCATTCCATGCCTTTCATTTTCCTTGCCATGCCATGCCTTTTCACACCATGCCAATCCTTTCCATGCCATGCCTTTCCATACCATTGCATACCTTTCCATACCATCCCATGCCTTTCCATGCTTTTCCATGCCTTGCCATACCCTGCCTTTCCATGCCATGTCCTGCCATGCCTTGCCATGCCTTTCCTTCACTTGTCATGCCTTTCCTTGCATTCACTTACCATGCCATCCCATGTCATGCCTTGACTAAATGAACAAGTTTAATACATAAATAATGCGTGTACTAAATGAAAAATTCTAATAAGTAAAAATTACAATCAAATGATTCATTAAGCATGTAATTATACAACTTGGTATCACATATATCTTATATAAAAATACTTTCTTGAGAATTCCAATGTTTTGCTCAATAAGGCATAGTGCAATTTCCGAAGAGGAGGTCGCTTTTCAAGAACATTGTGTTGGGAATTTGTGGGTATTGTAGTCATGCAGGCCTGGGACAAATAGACTTGTGGGAGCTTACGTAACTTTGTTATGCCACTCGGTTTGGATTTTATGCCCCCGGACCAAATTGGCGACATGTCCCTGAACAACTTGAAGAGATGAGTTGCAACTCATGATAAAACTCAAATCGGGACTCAGATGGGAAAATCGTCAGTTGCACTGGATCTTGAGCACCAGATTTATCTAGGGGGGGGCCTTCACTATCATTCCATCCACCGGAAAACCATTTTTTGGAGTATCTATGGCACTAGGGTTTTGGTCAATGAGGCATAGTGCAATTTCTGAAGAGGAGGTCGATTTTCAAGAACACTGTGTCGGGAATTTTTGGGTAGTGTAGTTGCATGGGCCTTGAAACAATATACTTGTGGGACCTTACAAAACTCCCTTATGCCACTTGGTTTGGATTTTATGCCCCCAGACCAAATTGGCCACATGTCCTTGAATGGCTTGAAGAGGCGAGTTGCAACTCACGATAAAAATCAAACTGGGAATCGGATGGACGAACCGTCAGTTGCATTGGATCCGAAGCACTAGTTTTTAGCTAGGTGGGGCCCTTTGCTGTCATTTCATCCATTGGAAAACCGTTTATTGGAGTATCTTCGTCACTAGGGTTTTGGTCAATGAGGCATAATGCAATTTCTGAAGAGGAGGTCGATTTTCAAGAACACTGTGTCGGGAATTTGTGGGTAGTGTAGTCGCATAGGCCTTGGGAAAATAGACTTGTGGGAGCTTACAAAATTTCATTATGCCGCTCGATTTTGATTTTATGCCCCCGAACCAAATTGACCACATGTCCTTGAATGGATTGAGGAGGCGAGTCACAACTTGTGATAAAACTCAAACTGGGACTCGGATGGGTGATCCGTCAGTTGCATTGGATCTATAGCATCGATTTTTATCTAAGGGGGTCCCTCTGTTTTCATTCAATCCACCGAAAAATCATTTTTTGGAGTATCTCCAACACTAGGGTTTTTCTCAGTGCTTATTACACATGTATGAAAATTTAACACCTTGTTAGTATATACATGGCAAGGGAAGTGAAGGAAAGGCATGGAATGGCAAGGCATGACATGGAATAAAAAAACATGGTATGGGAAGGCATGGAATGGAAAGGAAAGGCATGGCATGGCATGGAAAAGTAATACATGGCATGGAATGGAAAGGCAAGGCAAGGCATGGAATGACAAGGCAAAGCATGGCATGACATGGTATGAGAAGGCATGGCATGGAAAGGCAAGGCAAGGAAAGGCATGAAATGGTAAGGAAAGGAAAGGCATGTCATGGAATGGAAAGGCATGTCATGGAATGGCAAGGCATGGCAAGGCAAGACAAGGCAAGGAAAGGCATGGCAGGGAAAGGCATGCCATTGAATGGAAAGGAAAGGAAAGGCAAGGAAAGACAAGGAATGGAAAGGCAAGGAAATGTGAGGCAATGCATGGCAAGGAAAGGCATGGAATGACATGGCATGGCATGGAATGGCAAGGTAAGGCATGAGAAGGCATGGCATGGTAAGTGAAGGTAAGGAAACTAAAGGTAAGACAAGGAAAGTGAAGGAAAGGAAAGTGAAAGAAAGACATATAAAGGCAAGGCATGGAAAGGCAAGGCAAGGCATGGAAATGCATGGTATGGGAAGGCATGGCATGGAAAGGAAAGGCATGGCATGGCAAGGAAAGACAAGGCAAGGCAAGGTATGTAATGGCAAGACAAGGCAAGGCATGACATGGAATGGCAAGGAAAGACATGGCAAGGCAAGGCATGGCAAGGAAAGGCATGTCATGGAATGGCAAGGAAAGACATGGAATGACAAGGCAAGGCAAGGAAAGGAAAGGAAAGGCATGGAAAGGAAAGCCATGGAAAGGCATGGCATGGCATGGCAAGGCAAGGCATGGGAAGGCATGGCATGGCAACTAAAGGCAAGGAAATTGAAGGCAAGGAAAGGCAAGTGAAGGCAAGGAAAGTGAAAGCAACACATTGCAAGGAAATAAATGGAATGGCAAGGAAAGGCAAGGCATGTAAAGGCATGGAAAGGCATGGAAAATAAATGCAAGGCATGACATGGAATTGCATGGCATGGAAAGGAAAAGCATTGGAAGGAATGACATGGCAAGTGAAGGCATGGCACAGAATGGATGGAAAGGAAAGGCGAGGCAAGGCATGAATGACAAGACAAGGCATGAATGGGAAGGAAAGACAAGGAAAGTGAAGGCATGGCAAGGCATGGAATGGCATGACATGGAAAGGCATGGTATGGAAAGGCATGGCATGGCAAGGAAAGATAAGGTATGGAAAGGCATTTCAAGGCATGGAAAGGCAATGGAAGGCATGGAAAGGCAAGGCATGGGAAGGTATGGCATGGAAAGTGAAGGCATGCCAAGGAATGAATGACAAGGAAAGGAAAGGCAAGGAATGAATAGCAAGGAAAGACATGAATGGAAAGGCAAGGCAAGGCAAGGAAAGGCAAGGCAAGGAATGAATATAAAGGCAAGGCATGAATGGAAAGGCAAGGCAAGGAATGAGTGTCAAGGAAAGGCAAGTGAAAGAAAGGAAAGGCAAGTGAAGGCATGACAAGGCATGGCATGGCATGTCATGGAAAGGCATGGTATGGAAAGACATGGCATGGAAATGAATGGCATGGAAAGGCATGGAATGAAAAGGAAAGGAATAACATGGCATGGAAAGGCATGGAATGAAAAGGAAAGGAAAGACATGCCAATGCATGGTGTTAACACTCTGTAATTTCTTATGCTGAAGAAGAAATGGCCAGAGGTAACTACAAAACCACTTTGAAGTCCAAGATCTAGCCCTCCTAGACTTATAGAGGGATCTCTCTACAAGATTTAGCTTTGTTTGCTGGGATTTTTAGGCTAGTTATGATAGTACATGGTTTAGTTTTTAGATTTTTGGTTGGAACAGGAATGGAAGACCATTGGGAAATGGAGTCAAAGAGCCCTAATCCAATCAAGACAGGTTCTATATGAAAACTTACAGGGAAGGATAGGCACCTTTGTTGGATTCTTGAGATTCTTGAGTGATGTGAAAGAAAAGGTGATGAAAGAGGATTGTAGCAGAGCAATTAAGAATTCTAGAACTAACCCTCTAGTAGAAAACATAGAAATTATCCAAAAGCCAGAAATAGAGTGTAATTTTAAACGAATTATGCTCTTAATATTCTATTGAATAATTTAGAAAGAAAACAATATGTAACAGGGAAAACATATTACATAAGAGACACTTCACCAAATAGATATGCCACAGGAATCCTGGAAATCTTGTCTTGTATTACTAAAATTTGATTAAAGGGGCTCTGTGAAATGCTTTACAATATTGGTCCTATCCTACTAACAAGTCCCAATTGACCAAACCTTGATACTTCAAAATGGGAAGTATTTATAAGTTTATTTACAAGCTATCCTGTCATAACATATCAGGATTTATTTTATTAAAATTTAAACTAACTATTACAATCATAGAAAATCAGAAAGATTTTTGCCACAGAATCTAGATAGGTTATAATAAATTTTGAGCTGCTTAGGCTGCTTCATGGGATTTGTTTTTGATCGGTGCCTTCAATTTCTGCTCTTTTCCCTCTGTCCTTTTGACTTTTTTCCCCCGAAATTCTGAAAAATGGGGTCCAAAGGGGTCTTTGAATCTCACAATATGTGATAGTTGTGTAAAATCCGAGGGAGGTTTTTGTAGATCATATTTTTATGAGTAAAAAATTATCTCAATTTTATGAAATTCCTCTCCATCTGTCCGGGATCTACGTTTGAGAAATATGTGTAAAATAGGAAGAAAATAAATACTGAAAATAGGCCCCAAAGATTCTCTCGATTATCCCAATTCGTGACAACTGTAGAAAAAATGAAAGAGGTTATTTTTCCTTGGTCTGTGCTAAGAAAAAACCTCTTTTCGTTTCTCAAAATTAGCCTTGTTTATCCTAGAAATTTCCTCGGAAGATGGCTGGTCAAAAACAGTTTTTGGAGGAGGATAGTGGTTACGTATAGGATGACGTGGGGACAAGTGTCAAATATGGATATGGGATGAGTGGACGCTGGAGTGTAAGAGATAGGGGTAAGATAAGGTGCAGGTGGTATTGGAAATGAGGGAACATGTGGTGTGTGGTGAGAGGGGGAAGTAGATATGAGAGGTGAGGTGTAGGGAGAGTAGTCAGAGAGGTGGATGAGGTGATAGGCGGGAGAAAAGGGGTATGAACATGAGAGAGGGTGAGTGGAGGACATGTGTTGAGTAGGGAGAGAAATTTTCCATTTTATGGGGGTGTGAGAAAGTGGTTTGATGCAACTCTCTTTTCGTTCCACAATGCACTTGGTGGCACCACGTATTCCAGAGAGGAAACCACAATTTAAATTGCAGGACCACCCTTCGAAATTAAAACCTGTGAAACTTCACCCCCAACAATCGCTCTTGGCCATTGATCTCGAGAGAAGGTACATGGAAATAGATGCCACAATTCAGAGCCTGGGCGCTTTGGAAGGTTGGATATTATCGCCGCCCCATAACTTCCGAAGCCCGGAGTGACGTGGTAGCCTGGCGTGGGGAAATTGTCATTCCGGACCCCCTCGCCTTTAAAGGAAGAAAGGTTGAGGGGG
>JASDQU010100916.1:241607-262541 GCA_032191745.1 Picea mariana | reverse complement strand
AACGAAGTTTTCCAAGGTTGTGATGCAAAGTTGAAATCTGATCTATATGAGGTTGTTAATCAATATGATGAGATGTTTCAGGAACCAAAGGGATTACCTCCAAAAAGGGGTATCCAACATGAAATTCAATTGCAGCAAGATTGTCCTCTTCCAAACATTGGTATGTACATGATGTCAGTCATGGAGAATGCTGAAATCAAAAAACAAATCCAAGAGTTGCTCGACAAAGGGGTCATCGTGCCAAGCACATCACCATGTGGATATCCAATTGTGCTAGTGCCAAAGAAAGATGGTACATGGCGTATGTTTGTTGATTTCAGGGCCTTGAACAAGATTACGGTAAAGAATCGCTATCCTCTTCCTAGAATCGATGATTTTCTTGATCAATTAAAAGATGCTAAGTATTTTACTAAGTTGGATTTGAGAAGAGGATATCATCAGATCAGGATTGCCGAAGGAGACACATGGAAGACAACTTTCAAAACAAAGCAAGGTTTGTTTGAGTGGATGGAAATGCCTTTTGGACTTTGCAATGCACCTGCTACTTTCATGAGAGTTATGAATGATGTCTTAAGGCCTTTTCTTGATGATTGTGTCATTGTCTACTTGGATGACATTTTGATCTTTAGAAAATCTTGTGAAGAGCATGTTAAGCATGTGAAGCAAGTTTTGGATGTTTTGAGAAAGGAAAAGTTGTTTTTGAAGATGTCCAAATGTGAGTTTGGAAAAACTTCACTTATCTACTTGGGGCATATTGTTGGTGGAGGCGGATTGAAAATTGATCCCTCCAAGGTCAAAGTCATATTGGAATGGCCCAAGCCCAACAATGTGACAAAGGTAAGAAGTTTTTTGGGAGCAGCCCAATATTGGAGAAAGTTTATTGCTAACTTTTCTTCCATTGCAGCTCCATTACATGCAGTGACAAGTGTCAAGCAAGTTTTTCAATGGGGAGGCAAGCAACAAAAGGATTTTGATACTTTGAAAGAGAAGATCAGTTCAACGCCAGTTCTTGCACTTTCAAATTTGAGACAACCTTTTGAAATCCAAACTGATGCAAGCAATTATGCAATGGGAGCAGTCTTGTTACAACATGGTAAGCCCATTTGTTTTCATTTTGAAACTTTTAATGGTGCCATGATTAACTATCCTACTTATGATAAGGAGTTGTATGTGTTGAAACAGATCTTAAATTTTTATCCTTAAGGCCTAGATTTTTTCTTTTTTGGGTTTCGGCTTTTCTTAAAACAAGAGTTTCGTATTATTTAAATTTACGATTTAAAAAAAAATATTAAACTTTAAAGAATTTTCGGGATTCAGGGTTTCCTGCAAACAATTTTTTGATGCAAATCGAATCGTAAAACCCCGATCCCCGATTTCCCGAAACGTTGGAATCTTAATTTAAACACAAATTAATTTAATATCTTCTAAGAAAGGTTAAGGGTTAAAATAATTATGTCGTGATTTCAGGATTCACGGTTATGTGAGAGCACGTCTCCTGTCATCATCTTTCCCGAAATCCCAATTTTCGAAACCCCGATCCATAAGTCACGTTAAATTAAACTATTTCTGTTTTGGCCTTAATCATGATTATTTAGTTAATTAAGATAAGTTAAGTCCTGTTTTTAAAAAAAAAACAAGCCATCGCGATTTCGCGATTTCGGAGATCGGATTTTAATAATAACACACGTCTCCTATCATCATGTTTCCCGAAATCCCGAAAAAATTCTAATCTCAATTAATTAATGTGCTAAAAGAGTTTAAATCTTAATTAAAGAATCACAATTTCGCAATTTCGCATTTTTGTAAATCGTTTTTTCATCGACTACATACCTCTCGACATCAGGCTTTTCGAAACCCCGAAAAACGAAGTTTTCATCTTTAAATTATGATTAACATTAATTAACCTATTCTTAAAAACAAGATTAATGGTAATCATTCTTAGGTGTTCATTTATGTTTTGCTTACCAATTAAGTAGGTTTCTCGTTTTCTTCAAAACCCGAAGGTACCTAAATACGGACATTTAAAGCGTATCTCGATAAAATATCTTCCACATTAAGAGCTTTAAATTCATGATAGCTGTGCAAATCTCATCATTTTTTAAATATATTCAAAATAAACATTCGAATGTATGTTTTTTCATTCTAATCCGAGCTCATTCATCCATTTTCTGTGACAGGTTTTCAATTAAACACAGAAGTCATGGCACCCAGAAAAGCAATGAAGAAGAATGAAGATGCACATGAAGGATATATTATCTACGATACTACTCCACATGCTATCGATTCTATTAAATCTTGGACTCAAATCTCAAATTTACTGGCATATGAATTTGAGAATGCTCATCCTGACTCTGAAAATCATTTTCGGGACATAGCTGAGTCAGAGCTTCATAAGATCACTGTGCGTCCGAGGCTTGTGGCATACACTGATATGATCAGTCGGGCTTTGGATAAGGTCGATATCCCAAAAAGGAGCATTCTAAACGAGCAAGGATCTATCATTGGCTCATTCAGACCAGAGCACATTCAAGTAATGTATAAACTCTAGCCGAATCATAAACATACTTTTAATGCTGAATTTTTAGCTGAGTTTCAGAGAAAAGAATGTATTGAGGCATACCAGACATATCTCGATATGATTAGAGGATGGGCGAGGTCTGAAGCAAATTTTAGGGCTGATGCTCATGGGATTTATGCTACAGCCTCCTTAAATGAATACATGGTTTATATAGCCATTATGTTATGCAGACTTTTCGGGAGAAAAGATCCCTATCATTTTCATGCAGACTGGGTGCCATTTTTAGAGGAAGCTTCAGAAGGAAATGATTTTAACTGGCATAAGATTTTGTCGGATAACCTAACACAAGAAATTTTAAACTACAATGCAGCCAAATCAAAGGGACAACCAACAAATTTTTATATGTCTGCATACCTTATGGATGCAATCTGTTTTATGACTCCCTTTCCATTAATGAATTGGAGTTGGAGCATTTCCTGTCCAGAACCCATTCATAAATACCACTCGGCCCTTTGGGAAGAAAATGATAAATATGCATTTTACGAGGTTTGTCATTTTATTATTATTCCTATGCACAAATTATTTTTTGGATGTGAACCCCCTCGCATTTCTAATGCAATCATAGAAAGTCTTAAAGCAATTGCCGACTGGTTTATTGAGGAAATTTTTTCCTACATTAGGGTTTATGGTTGTTCCATTCCCCCTCATGCACTCCCTAAATTTCTACCGGACAGATTGGTGTGCAGGGAAGTAGCTTCTCAGATAGTAAAGGGCAGTGTTGGATTAGAATTAAAAGAACTTCAGAAGAAATCATGGCCATCTTTCCCGGTTCATATTGGAAATTTTTCTTTATCAAATCTAGGCCATTCTAAGGTAGAGGCTGAGTCTTTAGAAGAAGTAAAGTTAGTAGATATTGAGCACAGAAAATATGACCCCTACCAAGTAATAAGTAGGCATTTCATACATTGTAATCTAAAGGCATATGAACATGAAGTATCTATTTATGATGATATATTTAAAGATGTTAAGTCTTATGAAGAAGTACTGAACAGAGTCCAGGCCTTGCCACCTGAATCATAGACTGGATTCACATCTTTTCAAATCCATAGGCGAAGTTGCGTACCTAAGAGTTTACAGGGTGAAATTTCGACCCCACCGCCAGAACAGGAAGGACCCCCTCCAGTGTTTGAAACTAATACACATGATAAAGAAAATAACAAAGGTAAGATGAAGAATACCGAGATACCTTCCCAAGACACAGAGGGTTACCAAACAAAAGAATTGGGAACGGAGAAGAGAAAAGAGTTGGAAACAGTTCCAGAAATCATGAAAAATGTTCTAGAAAAGATAGGAGGAACAACTTCAACAGAGCTCGGTAGTCCTATCACATCTTTAACTCCATTGCAGTCAACTTTTGGAACTCCCCATGAAGGATTTTTATATGTCAGTGATCTAGAGCCGATTTCGAGAGATGAAATCCCCCCATCAAATTACTTTTTCAGTAAAAAGAGAAGAGCAGTCTTGAAACAGGAAATTCATCCAAGAGGAGAAGGGATGATTAAAAAGCATAGGGTTATTATAGATGGAAAGAAACTGAAGGATGGAGAATTTGCTACAGAAATAGCAGGTACAATGGGTGCTATAGCATCAACAAATATGTATTCTGTTGGCAATTTAAAAACTATGCTTGAACAGAAGGACCAAACGATAATTCAGTTGCAAGACAAATTAAAAGAAAATGAGAGAAATATTAGTTGGGGAATACAAAAGGGTCTAGAACAAGCTATACTAAAGGATATGCAAGAAATACAGAAAATGAATAAAGACTTGGATGAGGCAAAACACATAATATAGGTCACATAGGAACAGGTTCGAAAGCTGGGAGAAGAAAACAAACATTTACAAGATAAAATTATTTCTATTACTAACCAGGTAGAAGAACTTGAAAATTTCAGGACATAAGCATTGGAGATATATTTGAGAATAGAGGAAGAATAGCAGAAAGTGTTCTTGAATCTGGAAGTAGTCCAGAATTATTTTCAAGAAACAAATAAGTCTTTGGAGAATGTGTTCTAGAAGTAAAGGGAGGCGAAAGCAGCTAGAACAACTTTTCAGAAGGCAATGGCTTTCTCATCAAAGGAAGAGGTTGGAAAGATTCAGAAATTATCTATTTCTGAATAGGTTAAAGGAGACATAATAATAAAAGTGTGGGAAGAAAAACTGGCCAAATATAAACAAATAACAAGAGAAGTCAATGATGATTGTTAGGAAATTTTCAATCTATTAGAAAGAGCTTCATTGAATATCAGAACAGATGACTGTTCCGGATTATTAGGTGAAATTAATATTGCCAAGCACCAGCTTAGGTTTAGAGAAGAGCTGGAGGAAATGAAAACACAGATTTCAAAAATTAAATCAATCAATATTACAGATATCAACAAATGGATGGTGACGTCAAATCTAAAGTTGAAAACTATTAAATTCATAGAAAAGATGATAGAAAATCGTTTGCCAGAATTGCAGAAAAGATTTTTCTTATTTGAAGAAAATGAAATACCAGATGCTCCCAGGACTTTTGTGAATTTTTTGGGGAAATGTGTTCAGTGTATTGAAGCAGAGAAAGGAAGTTTGTCAGCGCAAGCTTAAAATCTTTTAAAATGTTTTTATCATTAGAAATTAGAAAGAGATTGTAAACGGTTGACATTATTTTTATGTAACCGTAATATTAGGAAGTTGGTTAGTCACCAACGAGAAAATTTTGATGAAAATGTATAAATGTAGTTTCTAAAGACTGAGAAAGGGCTTTGGAATTTTTGGAGAGAGCCATTTGTAATAACAGTTTTCAAATACATCAGAATATAGATCACAAACGAGATTTTGAATCCTGCAAATTTGTAGCTATGTGTTCTTCAACCCTGTTTATTATACTTTGTTGAATTTTTCTTTCAATGTTCTTCTAATGAATAATCAATTTGAAGTTATCTACATCATTGATTTATATTTTAGATTGGTCTGGATGTCAAATTATTTACAGTTTTTCCTCTGAAATTGCTATTAGTAATTTTAAGACCTGTAAATCTTTTGTACCTTCATACTTAACTTTCGTTAGAAACCTCGTTTTGTTTCATCATTGTCTATTGAAATATGAGATTCTTTCTTGATTAAAGCCTCATATTTTTCTGTAGTGTTTATTTGTTATTTTACGATTCTCAAAATTGTTACAAATCCAAGAAACGACCTCGAATGTATTTACATTACTGTTTTGAATTTCAAAATTTTTTTTCTTGTTCTGATCTCTGGAAAATTTGAAGTAACATTTGATTAAAATCCTTTTACAAATAAATAAAGTTTTATCCTTCATGACTGTTCCAAGTAGCAGACAACCCAACATTGAACCAGGCCTTCAAGATCAAACCAGTATTGCCTTGAATTTATTTAATACCATTTTACAAACAACAACTAACCGGGTTGAGTTAGAATGTTCACGGGCTGCTATTGAGAGAGACATTAGCATCCAAGAACAACAGGAAGCAAGACAGAGACAGTTGACAAGCTGATTCTGCTTTAATCTTCCTTTGAATTCTTATTCTCAAATTATTCCTTTAATATTTACGGATGCCTTGACGGTATACTTTATAGCCTTAAAGTATAAACTCAGGAACAACATCTTTTTGGTGCCGTTGCCAGGGAACGAAGAAACAAATCTTTTCCCTAGGAAGAACGACACTGACATTTTTTGTTTTTGATAGTGAACAAGGACAGAAAACCTTCTAAGGCTTAATATTTTTCACTTGGCGACTCCACATTAACTAAACTGGCTATTAGCCGCAAGAACACCAGAAAAAACCTGGATAGAAAGCAAACCTCACCAGTCTCCGACCCAGAAAAGATTTTAAAATCACGAAAATCACTTAAACAAGTCTTTTTATCCACATATACTATATGTCAGCCTAACTTTACGCAATCAAACACATCGAAAACTCTTGAATGATCACTTTCACTTCCCCCCTCATTTGATACTTTCTCATTTCCTAAAGTTTCTTCCCCGGATTTCCGAGAATCTTCTCCTCACACTTTCTGAACTTCAGTCTCAAATCTAACCATGGCTGCATAAGGAGGTACTAGATCTGGAGGTGGTACCCCTAGAGGTGGTCAAGTACCACTTCCTGGGATTTTCGCTAAAGTAGCTTCTAGATATGCTCCCCTTGTTCTTCCCGTTCCTCTTCATGATCTCCCCAAGACTTATATGAAAATCCTTCCGAAATTTACAGGGGAAGGTGATCTGACTGCCCAAGAACATATAAACTTTTTTGATCAATTTGCTGACATACTCAGAATAGAACATGAAGATGTTTATTCTAGACTCCTTGTTCAAACTTTCGAGGGACAGGTGAGGACCTGGTTCCGATCCTTAGCAGATGGATCTTTAAGATCCTATGAAGAACTTGAAAGTGCATTTATTAGACAATGGGGAGAGAGGAAGGATCACCTCTACTACTTGACTGAATTTGGAGCTCTTAGAAAGAAAAACTCTGAATCAGTGCTAGAATTCACACAGAGGTTCAATAAGTTGTATAATAAAATTCCAGTGGAGGTTAAACCTTCACAACCTCCAGCAAAAGTGACTTTTGCTGGCACTTTTGATCCTGACTTCGCCTTATTATTGAGAGAAAGGAGATCAACAGATCTCATGAAAATGCAGGATGATGCGCTTGAGATTGAATCAAACATGATGGCATCAAAGAAACTAAAAGCAAAGACTGAAACTGGAAACAAAGAAAATAGGAAATTTAAAGAGCAAGGTGGATCTTTAGGATCGGAAAAATCCTCAGGAGATAGGATAGAAGAGATCGCTAGGGTCATTCGAGAACTTTCAAACAAGATCTCAAAAATGGAACTAGAGAAATTGAAAAGAGATAATTTCCCCGGAAAAGATTTTCGAAGAAATCCTGATACTCAAGGAACACAGAAAATAATTAAAAATGAAGATCAAAAAATTCCAATACCCTTTAAAAGTGAAAACTACATTGGAGAGGAAGATTTAGGAGATTTTGAAGAAATTGATGAAGATATTAATAACCTTGGCAACGATAATAAATCACCTTATTTATTGAGATAGGATTACGAAGCATCTTTAAGTAAAGAAAGTACATCGGAAGAACATGTTAGCAATAATATGACTGATGATTTCACATATCAAGATATTGCAGATGATATTATAGCTGAATTACAAGGAAAATATAATTTAAGACCAAGGAATAAAAGTCTCCCAAATGTTCTGACAAAAAAGAGTTTACCAAGAAGCGAAACTGATGAGGCAACTCCAAAAGTTGCTGATAAACAATCTGTGAAAAGAAACACAGCTGATATGCAACTTGTCCAGTCAGAACTAGTAGGAACACTCCCTATGAAGACACAAGCTCCTATAAATGAAAACAAGTTCACATCTCAACGAAAAACTGAAAAGAAAGGTATGGAAGCCCCGAACATCGAAAATGACAAGGCTCTAGGAAGCTTCAATTTGGAAAATGAAAAAAATAAAATCAAAATTCCTATTCCCCTTGTTGAGTTAGCTAAAAATCCCATATACAGAAAACAAATCACCAAAATGATTAATTTTTCCGAAAATGAAAGCCAGGCCGGTGTCATCAACTTAGAGGATGACAAACCTAACATAGTCTTCGGTCCACACTTTGAAGGTGCAAGAGACACCGTGGCTCCTTTTTATATTACATTAACTCTGTTTGACCTCCTTCTCCATAACTGTATGTTGGATTCTGGAGCTTCCCACAATGTTATGCCAAAGGCAATTATGGAAAAACTTGGTCTTGAAATCACAAGACCCTATGGTGACTTATATTCTTTTGACTCGAGGAAAGTAAAATGCATAGGTATGATTAAAGACCTAGTGGTAGGTTTGGATCAAATACCTGCTAAAAGTATTCTTATGAATGTAGTGGTCGCTGACATTCTGCCAAAGTATGGTATGCTATTATCTAGATCATGGGGCGCCAAGCTTGGAGGATCTCTCCAACTAGATATGACATATGCTACAATTCCAGTTTTTGGAGGCCAATACACTCGTCTTTATAGAGAGACTAGGTTGGCATTTACTATAGGTGACCCAAACAATCCCAACAATCATCCAGTTTATACTGCCGACCAAGATTTAGGAAATTGTATATTATCTATTGATGACGATTTTGAAGTAGATGTAGACGATAAATGTATAGAAGAAAAAATTGAAAAAAAAGAAATAGAGAAAAATGTATATAGCACTGGTGTATGGAAAATGTATTTTGATGGTGCTTCGTCTTTCCTTGGAGCCGGGGCAAGAGCACTTCTTGTGGCTCCTGATGATCAATTTGTTATTCCTTTTTCATATAGGCTTCAGTGGAATGTGGATTGTACAAACAATGTATGTGAGTATGAAGCTTTAGTGCTAGGATTAGAAGCTGCTAGAAGGATGAAAATTAAGAAACTCAAAGTCTTTGGTGATGCAGAGTTAATTATAAAACAGGTGAATCGGCAGTATCAGGCTAAGCATCCTAGATTACGGTTCTATAGGAATTGTGTCTGGGATTTAATTGAGAACTTCTTCACATATGTGAATTTTCATTTCATCCCAAGATCTGAGAATCAACAGGCTGATGCTTTAGCCAAAGCTACATCAACCTTCACACCCCCGACTGCTTTTAAATTAAAATATCATATACAAATGAGACATCGCCCTTCAATACCAAATAACATACAACATTGGCAGGTTTTTGAAGATGATGAACAGCTTCGAAAGTTTCTAGAATCATTAGATGAATTTGCAGAAACGCATACCGATCAAGAAAGTCAAAATGATCCTATTTGGATCATGCAAGAGGGGGAGGATTCTAAAGAATTTCACGATAAAATTACAAATCACCGAATGCTTGTTCTCAAGAACAACCAAATTCCCAAGGGTCTAATCCCTTTGGAAATACTTTTTAATCAAGATGATATCCCTTCAAAAACCACCCTACAACCCCAGCCAGAGGAGGTTGAAGATTGTAATATAGGAACTGAAGAAAACCCCCGAATGGTTAAACTATCCAAATATTTATCAACAGAAAACAAAAATAAATACACGGAGTTGTTAAGAAAATACAAAGATGTTTTCGCATAGTCATATGAAGAACTGAAAACATATGACACTTCTGTGATCGAACATAAGATACCTCTCAAACCAGGTGTCAAACCTTTTAAACAAAAACTCCGACAATTTAACCCTATTTTATTACCTGTTATCGAATGAGAAGTCAAAAAACTTCTTGACGCTAAGATAATTGTACCCCTAAGATATTTTGATTGGGTAACTAATCTGGTCCCGGTTAGAAAGAAAAATGGGGAAATTAGACTATGTGTTGATTTCAGGAATCTTAATAAATCTTCTCTCAAAGATAATTATCCTCTACCTAAAATGGACCATGTTCTTGAAAAAGTAGTAGGAGCCAATAGAATGTTAATGATTGATGGATTTTCTGGTTATAATCAAATTGCCGTCAATGATCTTGATAAAGAAAAAACCACATTTACCACTCCATGGGGCACGTTTATGTACGATAAAATGTTGTTTGGACTAATGAATGCAGGTGCTACTTTTCAACGTGTAATGGATATTGCTTTCGTTGGCGAATGGGACAAATTTGTAGTCATCTATTTGGATGATCTTACTATTTTTTCTAAATCGGATGAAGACCATATGATTCATCTCAAACAAACATTTGAAAAATGTCGCAGGTTTGGTCTATCGTTAAATCCTAAGAAGTCTCATTTCGCTATGCAAGAAGGCAAGCTGTTGGGTCACATCGTATCTCGAAATGGAATTAGGATTGACCCTAAAAGAGTAGAAGATATAGATACCATAGCTATTCCTAGGAATGTGAAAGAAATTCAATCATTTTTAGGAAAAATAAATTTCTTGAGAAGATTTATTCCTAACTTCGTTGAAATTGTGAAATTGATTACAGATATGCTCAGAAAAAACAGTGAAGTAAAATGGACAGCGGAAGCTAAAGCATCCTTTGCCCATATTAAGAAGGTTATAAGTGAGGCACCAGTACTAGCGAGCCCCGATTATCTTAAAGATTTTCTTATTTTTTCATTTGCCTCTGAACACATGCTTGATACTATACTCCTTCAGAAGAACGAAGAAGGTTTCGAGCAATCGATACCCTTCTTTAGCAAAAGTCTCCGAGATGCTGAACTCAAATATAATATAATGGAAAATCAAGCATATGCTATGGTAAAAACATTGAAAGCTTTCAGAACTTATGTTTTACATTCTAAAGTGATTGCATATGTACCCACTAGTTCTGTAAAAGATATTTTGGTTCAAGCAGACAATGATGGTAAAAGAGGAAGATGGCTTGCCAAAATTCAAGAGTTGGACTTGGAGGTTAAACCGACCAAATTGGTAAAGGGACAAGGTTTAGCTAAACTTTTAGCTGAATCCAATTTCAGAGCTCTTGGGATAAACAGTTCTCAGGAGGAAGAAGAATGGGTAGACGTGAATGAACTTGAGGACCAAATAGTCGAAAACAGGATCGAGGAGAAATTCGTGTCGTCGAATAGGTATAAGGACATAGTAACATACTTATTGACATTGAAATGTCCAACTGACTTGTCTCCATCCAAAGCTAGAACGCTAAAGCTACATGCAGTCAAATACTGTATTTCCGAAAAACGATTATATTGGAAATACCCGCTTGGCTTCCTCTTGGTCTATCTGGTCGAGTCAGAAACAAAAGAAGTTATAGGTCAATTTCATGAAGGAGTCTGTGGAGGACACCACGCTTGGAGGGCTATGGCATATAAAATCCTAAGGGCTGGTTATTACTAGCCCAAACTTTTCCCAGATGTCAATGCTAAGGTACGAGCTTGCAGCCCTTGTCAATTTTTTGTAGGAAAACATAAACTACCAGCAATGCCTTTGGTCCCAGTCAAGACGGAATCTCCTTTTCAACAATGGGGACTAGACTTCATAGGTGAAATTAATCCTCATTCAAGTGCTCAACACAGATGGATCTTGATCGCTACAGACTATTTCACCAAATGGGTGGAAGCTATCCCAACAAGGAAGGCTACTGATTCAGTAGTTATAGAATTCTTAGAATAAAATATCTTGTCTAGGTTCGGCTGTCCCAGAAAGATAGTCATAGACAATGCGTAGGATTTTAAATCTATGGCAATGGTCAGCTTTTGCCAGAAATATAATATTGTACTGGGTCATTCCACAACATAATATCCTCAGGGAAATGGTCTGGCAGAATCTTCAAACAAGAGCTTAATCAGTATAATCAAGAAAGTGTTAAACGAAAATAAAAAGTCTTGGCATTTGCATTTAAAATATGCTCTATGGGCAAATCGGATAGGCACAAAAAAGTCTATCGGTACTTCTCCCTTTCAAATGGTATATGGAACAGATGTAGTGTTGCCTATAAACCTAGCACTTCCTGTGATGAAACTATGGCAAGACGAGAAGGAAGAACCAAATCCTCTCACAAGAAGGATAAATCAGCTGATTGAAGTTCAGTAGCACAGGGCTGTAGTGGATGAAAAGTTGCAGAAGTACCAGAATGACATGAAGGTATTATTTGATCGTAAAGCCAAGGACATGAATTTTCTCCCCAGGGATCTGGTTTTGAGATGGGATGCTCGTAAAGATGATTCAGGAAAAAATGGTAAATTCGATCATATTTGGTACGAACCTTTTACGGTAGCATCTCCTGAAGGAAAAAATTCATTTCTGCTTGAAAATTTGGATGGTAAAATATTGAATTCCCCTATCAATGGGCGTTTTTTAAAGCATTATATGGAATAATTAATTTACATAAACTCTCATTGTATATACCGTTTTGTTTTTCATTTTAGAAAATCTATTTTCATTTTGTAAATAAATAAAAATAAAATAAAAATTAGTTAAGTTTTTATCCAAAAATAAAATAAAATAATAATAATAATAATAATAATTATATATATATATATATATATATAATTTTTGCGTTGCTTATCCCGTAATATGATAGGTGAATAAAAGTATTTGTTCTTAATACTTTGACCTTAAGGGTTTCACTTAGAACAAGTTTAAAATCTTTTCGAAGTAAAATTTTTTTAAGAAAAGAGTCCAAAGAGTTATTTTTGAAATCACAACCTATGTTTTCTGGCTTATAGATTGTTGGAAATCTCCTTTATACCCTCAGTACTATCTTTCACGTTTTCGGGTTGTCTCATCGAAGTAGGAGAGATTATGTATTAGCTTTTGAAATCAACAAATGATTAAATTCAGTAAGACCAGTCTTCATAGTTCTTTTTCTTTGACTAAAAGTGGTTATGTTTGGGTTGATTCTGACTCTCTTAGGTTTCTTAACAGTTTTTCAGAGGATTTAAGCTTTCTCAAAAGAAAACCCCTGAAAATAATATTTCCCTTGTTCTCTACAGACTGAGGGGTTTTGAAAGTTGAGAAAAGATTGGTATAGAATAATCAAAACAGGTTGACAAACCTCTATTGTAAATTTTTACACAGATAACCACCCCTGATATTTTAAGTATCACTGATTGCCCCTGCTTCGTATGCATAAGCTAACTATAAGATAGATGGTGAAAGGAAATTCATATTTGATTGCCCCCATCTAGTCCCAAAGACGATGAAAGGAAATTCATTTAAATGATTGCCCTCATCTAAATATAAAAGAAAAAGATAACTTCACCAGGGTACTGAACAGGCCTGCTGGCAGTGAAGCAATATTTGAGTATAAATATATAATTAGCACTCGAAGCAGTGAAAGGAAATTCAATAAAAAGGGACAAATAGCTTCACTAGGGTACTGAACAGGCCCGATGGCAGTGAAGCAATATCTGAGGTGTCTGTAAGGTTGTCATACTTATCTATCACTCTATTCTAGTTATCAGTTTTTCGAAACCGGATATTCATCTTAAGTCAAGATAGAGCTCCCCAATTAAAAATTATAATTTTATTTCGATTGATGCAAGACGAAATTTACAAATCTGTTGAGTTTCCTAAGATTGTTCTAATCATCTTAATACTAACTTAAATTCAGAACGAGAAGGAGAATATTATGAAGAAGACTACAACTGAGTTTAAAGAAAATAAGAAGTTTTGAAAAGATTTTCAAAGGTTGAAATGAAATCTCTTTTTCCTCTCCTTTAGCAATTTAGCAGTGATAAACCCTTGACACCATTTACCCAATGAAGGCACTGAGTCTACATGTTCTCCTCGTCCCACAGGGAGACGAGGTCCCCAGTTGGAGCCTATGTTGAAACAGATCTTAAATTTTTATCCTTAAGGCCTAGATTTTTTCTTTTTCGAGTTTCGGATTTTCTTAAAACAAGAGTTTCGTATTATTTAAATTTACGATTTTTTAAAAAGTTAAACTTTAAAGAATTTTCGGGATTCAGGGTTTCCTGCAGACAATTTTTTGATGCAAATCAAATCGTAAAACCTCGATCCCCGATTTCCCAAAACGTTAGAATCTTAATTTAAACACAAATTAATTTAATATCTTCTAAGAAAGGTTAAGGGTTAAAATAATTATGTCGCGATTTCGGGATTCGTGGTTCTGTGAGAGCATGTCTCCTCTCATCATGTTTCCCGAAATCCTGATTTCCAAAACCCCGATCCATAAGTCACGTTAAATTAAACTATTTATGTTTTGGCCTTAATCGTGATTATTTAGTTAATTAAGATAAGTTAAGTCCTATTTAAAAAAAAAAAACAAGCCATCGCGATTTTGGGATTTCAGAGATCGGATTTTATTAATAACACACGTCTCCTGTCATCATGTTTCCCGAAATCCTGATTTTCAAAATCTCGAAAAAAGTCTAATCTCAATTAATTAACGTGCTAAAAGCGTTTAAATCTTAATTAAAGCATTGTGATTTCGCGATTTCGCATTTTTGGAAATCGTTTTTTCATCGACTACATACCTCTCGACATCAGGATTTCCGAAACCCCGAAAAATGAAGTTTTCAGCTTTAAATTATGATTAACATTAATTAACCTTTTCTTAAAAATAAGATTAATGGTAATCATTCTTAGGTGTTCATTTATGTTTCTCTTACCAATTAAGTAGGTTTATCGTTTTCTTCAAAACCTGAAGGTACCTAAATACGGACATTTAAAGCGTATCTCGGTAAAATATCTTCCGCATTAAGAGCTTTAAATTTGTGACAGTTGTGCAAATCTCGTCATTTTTTAAATATATTCAAAATAAACATTCAAATGTCTATGTTTTCATTCTAAGCCGAGCTCATTCATCCATTTTCTATAACAACTTTTCAATTAAACACAGAAGTCATGGCACCCAAAAAAGCACCGAAGAAGAATGAAGACGCACAGGAAGGAGATATTATCTCCGATACTACTCCACATGCTATAGATTCTATTAAATCTTGGACTCAAATCTCAGATTTGCTGGAATATGAATTTGAGAATGCTCATCCTGACTCTGAAAATCATTTTCAGGACATAGCTGAGTCAGAGCTTCATAAGATCGCTGCGCGTCCGAGGCTTGTGGCATACACTGATATGATGAGCTGGGCTCTGGATAAGGTCGATATCCCAACAAGGAGCATTCTAAACGAGCAATGAGCTATCGTTGGCTCATTCAGACCAGAGCACATTCAAGTAATGTATAAACTCTCGCCGAATCATAAACATACTTTTAATGCTGAATTTTTAGCTGAGTTTCAGAGTAAAGAATTTATTGAGGCAGACCAGACATATCCCGATATGATTAGAGGATGGGCGAGGTCTGAAGCAAAGTTTAGGGCTGATGCTCATGGGATTTATGCTACAACCTCCTTAAATGAATACATGGTTTATATAGCCATTATGTTATGCAAACTTTTCAAGAGAAAAGATCCCTGTCATTTTCATGCAGATTGGGTGCCCTTTTTAGAGGAAGCTTCAGAAGGAAATGGTTTTAACTGGCATAAGATTTTGTCGGATAACCTAACACAAGAAATTTTAAACTACAAAGCAGTCAAATCAAAGGGACAACCAGCAAATTTTTATATGTCTGCATACCTTATGGATGCAATCTGTTTTATAACTCCCTTTCCATTAATGAATTGGAGTTGGATCATTTCTTGTCCAGAACCCATTCATAAATACCACTCGGCCCTTTGGGAAGAAAATGCTAAAGATGCATTTTACGAGGTTTGTCATTTTATTATTATTCCTATGCACAAATTAATTTTTGGATGCGAACCCCCTCGCATTTTTGATGCAATCATAGAAAGTCTTAAAGCAGTTGCCGACTGGTCTATTGAGGAAAATTTTTCCTACATTAGGGTTTATGGTTGTTCCATTCCCCCTCACGCACTCCCTAAATTTCTACTAGACAGATTGGTGTGCAAGGAAGTAGCTTATCAGATAGTAAAGGGCGGTGTTGGATTAGAATTAAAAGCACTTCAGAAGAAATCATGGCCATCTTTCTCGGTTCATATTGGGAAATTTTCTTTATCAAATCTAGGCCATTCTAAGGTAGAGGCTGAGTCTTTAGAACCAGTAAAGTTAGTAGTTATTGAGCACAGAAAATATGACCCCTACCAAGTAATAAGTAGGCATTTCATACATTGTAATCTAAAGGCATATGAACATGAAGTATCTATTTATGATGATATATTTAAAGATGTTAAGTCTTATGAAGAAGTACTGAACAAAGTCCAGGAATTGCCACCTGACTCACAAATTGGATTCACATCTTTTCAAAGCCATAGGCGAAGTTGCCTACCTAAGAGTTTACAGGGTGAAAATTTGACCTCACTGCCAGAACAGGAAGGACCCCCTCCAGGGTTTGAAACTAATACACAGGATAAAGAAAATAACAAAGGTAAGATGAAGAATACCGAGATACCTTCCCAAGACACAGAGGGTTCCCAAACAAAAGAATTGGGAACGAAGAAGAGAAAAGAGCTGGAAACCGTTCCAGAAATCATGAAAAATGTTCTAGAAAAGATAGGAGGAACAACTTCAACAGAGCTCGGTAGTCTTATCACATCTTTAACTCCATTGCAGTCAACTTTTGGAACTCCCCATGAAGGAGTTTTATATGTCAGTGATCTAGAGCCAATTTCGAGAGATGAAATCCCCCCATCAGATTACTTTTTCAGTAAAAAGCAAAGAGCAGTCTTGAAATAGGAAATTCATCCAAGAGGAGAAGGGATGATTAAAAAGCATAGGGTTATTATAGATGGAAAGAAACTTAAGGTTGGAGAATTTGCTACAGAAATAGAAGGTACAATGGGTGCTATAGCATTAGAAAATATGTATTCTATTGGCAATTTAACAACTATGCTCGAACAGAAGGACCAACCGATAATTCAGTTGCAAGACAAATTAAAAGAAAATGAGAGAAATATTAGTTGGGGAATACAAAAGGGTCTAGAACAAGTTAGACTAAAGGATATGCAAGAAATCCAGAAAATGAATAAAAACTTGGATGAGGTAAAACACATAATACAGGTCACACAGGAATAGGTCAAAAGCTGGGAGAAGAAAACAAACATTTACAAGATAAAATTATTTCTATTACTAAATAGGTAGTAGAACTTGAAAATTTCAGGACACAATCATTGGAGATATATTTGAGAATAGAGGAAGAACAACAGACAGTGTTCTTGAATCTGGAAGTAGTCCAGAATTATTTTCAAGAAACAAATAAGTCTTTGGAGAATGTGTTCCAGAAGGAAAGGGAGGCGAAAGCAGCTAGAACAACTTTTCAGAAGGCAGTGGTTTTCTCATCAAAGGAAGAGGTTGGAAAGATTCAGAAATTATCTATTTCTGAATAGGTTAAAGGGGACATAATAATAAAAGTGTGGGAAGCAAAACTGGCTGAATATAAACGAATAACAAGAGAAGTCAATGATGATTGTTAGGGAATTTTTGATCTATTAGAAAGAGCTTCATTGAATATCAGAACAGATGATTTTTATGGATTATTAGGTGAAATTAATATTGCTAAGCACCAGCTAAGGTTTAGAGAAGAGCTGGAAGAAATGAAAATAGAGATTTCAAAAATTAAATCGATCAATATTACAGAGATCAACAAATGGATGGTGATGTCAGATCTAAAGTTGAAAACTATTAAATTTATAGAAAAGATGATAGAAAATCATTTGCCAGAATTGCAGAAAAGATTTTTCTTATTTGAAGCAAATGAAATACCAGATGCTCCCAGGACTTTTGTGAAGTTTTTGGGGAAATGTGTTCAGTGTATTGAAGCAGAGAAAGGAAGTTCGTCAACGCAAGCTTAAAATCTTTTAGAATGTTTTTATCATTAGAAATTAGAAAGAGATTGTAAACGATTGACATTATTTTTATGTAACTGTAATATTAGGAAGTTGGTTAGTCACCAACGAGAAAATTTTGATGAAAATGTATAAATGTAGTTTCTAAAGACTGAGAAAGGGCTTCGGAATTTTTGGAGAGAGACATTTGTAATAACAGTTTTCAAATACATCAGAATATAGATCACAAACGAGATTCTGAATCTTGCAAATTTGTAGCTATGTGTTCTTCAACCCTGTTTATTATACTTTGTTGAATTTTTCTTTCAATGTTATTCTAACGAATAATCAATTTGAAGTTATCTACATCATTGATTTATTTTTTAGATTGGTCTGGATGTCAAATTATTTACAGTTTTTCCTCTGAAATTGCTATTAGTAATTTTAAGACCTGTAAATCTTTTGTACCTTAATACTTAACTTTCGTTAGAAACCCCGTTTTCTTTCATCATTGTCTATTGAAATATGAGATTCTTTCTTGATTAAAGCCTCATATTTTTCTGTAGTGTTTATTTGTTATTTTACGATTCTCAAAATTGTTACAAATCCAGGAAACGACCTCGAATGTATTTACATTACTGTTTTGAATTTCAAAATTGTTTTTCTTGTTCTCATCTCTGGAAAATTTGAAGTAACATTTGATTAAAATCCTTTTACAAATAAATAAAGTTTTATCCTCCATGACTGTTCCAAGTAGCAGACAACCCAACATTGAACCAGGCCTTCAAGATCAAACCAGTATTGCCTTGAATTTATTTAATACCATTTTACAAACAACAACTGACCGGTTGAGTTAGAACGTTCATGGGCTGCTATTGAGAGAGACATTAGCATCCAAGAACAACATGAAGCAAGACATAGACAGTTGAGAAACTGATTCTGCTTTAATATTCCTTTGAATTCTTATTCTCAAATTATTCCTTTAATATTTACGGATGCCTTGATGGTATACTTTATAACCTTAAAGTATAAACTTAGGAACAACAGTATGCATTGGTGCAAAGTGTTAAAAAATGGAAACATTATTTGTTGGGGAAAGAAACCATTGTCCACACCGATCATCAACCACTACAATACTTACAATCACAAACAAAGCTACAACAAGCAAGGCACTTCATATGGATGGGTTTTCTACAACAATTCCACTTGGTCATAAGGTATAAGAAGGGCATTTATAACAAAGTTGCAGATATGCTTTCAAGGCCTATTATTAGTGCTTCAATTATTCTTAAGCATAGTCCTATCATGCATGAGAGTTATGTTGAGAAATATGCTTTAGCTGTTGATTTTAAAGAAGTATATGAGACTTTGTGTCATTCTAACCATGTTGAGGAATTGGATTACCATGTGCATGATAATCTTTTGTATCATCTTGGCAAGCTATGTATTCCACAGGGTGAAAGAATCAACTTAATAAGAGAAGCCCATTCTTCTCTTATTGCTGGTCACTCTGGTGTAGGAAAGACGGTGGCTAATTTGCAAAGGTACTGCTATTGGCCTAAAATGAATGAAAGTGTTTCAAGATATGTTTGAGGATGTTCGTTATGTGCCACAAGAAAACCTAGCAATCGAAAGTTGGGTTTGTATAGTCCACTTTCGGTTCCTTCTCGTCCTTGGGAAAGTATTTCTATGGACTTTGTAAGAGGTCTACCTATGTCTAAATGAAATCATGATTATCTTTATGTCGTGGTTGATCGATTTAGCAAAATGTGTATTTTGATGCCTTGTAAGAAGCAGGTTACAGTTGAGAAAATGGCACAAATGTTCTTTCAAAATGTTTGGGTACATTTTGGATTGCCTAAATCCATTATTTCTGATTGAGGTTCTCGATTTATTGGAAGTATTTGGTCGAGTTTATGGGCACTCATGGACACCAAACTGAAAAAGAGCACAGCTTTTCATCTGCAAACCGATGGTCAGATAGAAGTGGTAAATAGAACAGTGGTACATCTTCTTCGTGGTTATTGCAGCAAGCATCCTAAACTTTGGTCTGAGCATTTACACTACATTCAACATGCTTACAATTGAGCTAAGCACTCGTCAACTCAAACATCGCCATTTGAAGCATGTTTTGGCTATTTGCCCAAATCTCCTTTAGATTTTATCTTTGGGAAGGATATTGCTATTGATGGTCAATATGACATTGATAGGGCAGAAAATCTCATTGAACAAATTTAGTCGATACATCAAATGGTACAAGAGCAGTTGGAAAAGAGTCAAGCCAAGTACAAGACAAGACATGACAAGCATCATGTTGATCACAGTTTCCAAGTTGGAGATGAAGTTGATCACAATTTCCAAGTTGGAGAACACAAACTTCTAACATCAAACAAAGAATTTCATCTAAAAACATGCTTGTTTTATTGAAGGAAATCCATCTAACCTATGTTCTAACCTATTTATGGAAAGATCTTTGGCCTAAGTTAAGTGCATCATGTATTGTTCTGAATATCTCATACAATTGTGTCTGTGTAATGCCAAGAAAGTGTTTAATATGGGGTTCATGGTCCCTAGATCCCCTTCTCAATTTTAGTACATCTTTTTGGTTGGAAGAAGGTCTTGTGTTCTCATGCCAGAAATCCCAAACTAGTACCTTAACTGCTCCAATTAACTTCATGTTAGAACAAGGTATCCTTCCAATGAAGGCCCACAAATATGTTGGGGCACCTATGTCGAGGTTATCTCATCTATGATAATAATTTATAAGGATTTTTACATTGCATTTCAAGAGGTGAGAGGTTTGTTGTAGAAAACAATGTTGTCTTGTGATCTTGCTAATAATTGACTGGGACAAGACACATCAGGTTGCATTGTGATCTTTAGAACGAGAATTATTACCAATTCTTTGAAAAGCATCTACAATGTTTCTAACAATATGATGACTTGTTTCTACACTTTTGATTGTTTTAATGCCTAAAATTTTCCTAACAACAATCAAACTTCTAGATTTTAACAAAGATAAAAACAATTGACATTTAACAACATCAGATTTTCGTTCAAAATATTATTGAATGATTTTATAAGAGTGATAATGAATAGTACAGTTATGTAACTTACCTTCAAGTGATGCTAGA
>JASDQU010100916.1:225810-239714 GCA_032191745.1 Picea mariana | reverse complement strand
GGGAGGGTTGCGGTGAGGGGAAAAAATGTGGGGAGTGTGGGAAATGAATGTGACACGGGGGAACGAACAACTCTGATACCAATGTGAAGGACACAAGGGTTTCGTAATGAACAACTTCACTCAGAATCCATAATAAGGTATATAATAATAATTGATTGTAAAAATATGATGATATTACAAAGATAGGGCATGCCTATATATATATATATATATATATATATATATATATATATATATATATATATATATATATATGTGCCCTTTGTGGTTTTTTATGAAGAGTCATGACCTTTTATTACATTAATGTTTAATTTTACTTTATTTATTATTTTAATGTCTATATATTATATTATTTATTTATTATAACAACAACCATAAAAAGAAAAAGCAAAAACCAACATTCTAGAGCGAGAAAAACAACAACCAGTTGTTAATCAGACGAAGACTCCATTGCAAATGAATTCTAATTTGGTTGATGAGTTAACTAAACTCGAGATTACCTTTCCATTTATGGAGGTAGTTAAGATACTTCAACAAAGGGAAAATCTTTTAAAAATATTGGATGATACAAATTCAATAGTAGAAGTAGTTATGATGAAGACTAGACAACAACAAAATATCAGATCAGTAAGACCAACAGGTAAGGTACCACCATTTTATATATCCTTAGATAATCATGACTTTACATTATACAACTGTTTGGTGGATAATGGAGCCACTAACAATATTGTGCCATTATTAGTAATGTAAACTCTTAGAATGGAATGTATGAAGTACTATGAAACTGGTGAAAGTATATATGCCATTGAATCAAGGAAAGTTCCAGTCTATGGAGAAATTAACGATTTGTGTGCATAGATAAGTGCAACACCCCACATTACAACAATATTTACTATCATACTAGTTGATTTGCCTTCAGCATACTGTGTTGTCTTAGGAAGAGATTTGTGCTCATTGATTGGATGATACATAATTAATGATGGGAGTTGCATGATGCTTCCAAACGAAGATGGAACAATGATCAGAGTTCCTCGAGAACATAAAAAACCAATATCATTTAAGAAAAATGAAACTAAAATTATGCATAACTATGTAGATATTGGAATCAAGAATTATGTTGTTTTCAACACAACAACTAAATTCACCTAAGAAAAATGAAGAAAGTTATTTTCAAGGTTTCTCAAAAATGTCATTTGATGGTGCTTGCTCTAAGTCTGGAACTGGAGCTGGTATTGTTTTCAAAGGTTCCAATCTTGCATTTACCCACATGCAATCGGATTAGAGTTCCCTTGTACTGACAATGAAGTAAAGTATGAACCATTGATTCAAGGATTGACACTAGCCCTTCAAATGCAAGTAAAAGATTTGGTGGTGACTGGTAATTTAGAATTGGTTATCAATCACATCAAAAGACAATATAGAATCAAAAAGTAAAGATTGAAACATCATGCAAGGAGAGTGTGGTAAATCATAAACTCTTTTATTTCTTTCAATACTTCTTTTGTTCCTCAAGAAAAGAATAAAAAAGTTGATTCATTGGCAATGGCGGCATCCCTTTTCAATACAAATGGTTCTCAAAATAAAAATACTCTTCATGTAAAACAATTTTTTGGCCTTAAATACTTGATAACCAAGAATATTGACAAGTTTTTGAAAATGATGAGCATATTGCAAGCTTTCGTACAAACCATGACTCAACATTATCCGATGATTAAGAAGAAATCCAAAATAGTCAAAATGAAATTCATGATCAAAGTGTTATGGTTCTTCCAAAGATTTATGTCAGTTTGGAATCTCTTTTTACAAGAGATGACCAAACAAATACCTTGGGTCCAATAGAAGAACATTCTATTAGAAAGGTTCAAGAGACACAAAAAATCAATATCAGTGCACCTTATTCTCCAAGATACATAAATCTTGGTACTAGTTGTACCATCGAGGAGATAGAACAATACACTATTTTGTTCAAAGAGTTTCAAGACATCTTTACTTGGAGTTATGATGATTTAAAGGAATATGACAAGTCTATTTTACAACATGTTATACCACTCAAAGAGAGATCAAAATCTTTTAAGCAAAATTTAAGAATGATAAATCCAAAATTGAACCCCTTAGTAAAAATGGAGTTGGAAAAATTGAAAAAAGTTGGTATTAATTTTTCAAGCAGACACTCATAATGACTTTCAAATCATGTGGTAGTCAGAAAAAAGAATGGATAAATTCATCTTTGTGTTGATTTTAGAGATCTCAACCAAGCAAATATCAAAGACAACTACCCACTCCCAAACATAGAGATGTTATTACGTCAGATCATTGGTTCTACACTAATGTCTATGTGTGACGGATTTTATGGATACGATCAAGTCCTTGTGGCTGAAGAATATATATCAAAGATTGCATTCATTACACCATGCGAAGCACATGCTTATGTCCTTATGCAATTTGGACTAAAGAATGTAGGTGCAACTTTTCAAAGAGTAATGGACCATGTTTTTAAAGATCTAATTGGAAACTTTATGGCAGATTGCCAAGATGATTTGACTGTTCATTCAAAACTAAGGGAAAGACATTTCGAACATCTCAGACAAGCATTTGAATGATGTAGGTTATATGACATATCTTTGAATCCGAAAAAGTATTTATTTGCTATATCATAAGGAAAGGACCTAGTTCATATTGTGAGAAAAGAAGGAATATACATTGATCCAAAAAGGGTTAAAACAATAAATGACCTAAATCCTCATACATCTCGAAAAGGAGTACAATCTTTCTTTGGAAAGATAAATTTGTATGAATATTTGTCTCGGACTATGCTACAATTGTCAAACCAATAAATAAATTACAGAAAGAGTAGAGATTTGAATGGACATCATAGATTCAAAAGGATTTTACAAAAATCAAACATACAATCACTACTTCCCTTGTTCTTATCAGTCTCAACTTTGAAAAATATTTTATATTATATTCTTTTGCTTTAGAGGAAACTATTGCCTCCATCCTCACCCAAAAAAATGAAAAGGCAAAAGAACTTCCAATTGCTTTCATGAATGAAACCTTGTATGATTATGAATTAAATTACTCTATGCTTGAAAAACAAGCTCTTCCCCTAGTCAAGGAAATATCCCATTTCAAAGCCTATATTTTGTCAGCTCACATCAATGTTTATGTGCCACACTCGCTAGTAAATATATTGCTCAATCAACAACTCATAGAGGGTAGATGGGACATATGGTTGGCAAAGCTTCAAGAGTATGATTTATAAATTAAACCTCTGAAATTTGTTCAGGGGAAATGACTATGTAAATTCATGGCTGGAGTTAAAGCTGTGAATATTTCTCCTCCCAATATAATTGATGTCGCCATGCAAAGTACAAGTTTAGCAACATCTAATTGGTATAAGAAAATAATATTCTATTTGATATTTGGCCATTTTTCTATTGGAATGTCTTCCAAATAAAGGAGAGCTTTGAAGATAAAGAAAAATCAATATGTATTAGTCTCATGAGTTCTTTTCCAAAGAAATTTTGATGGAATTCTATTAAGATGTTTAGATCGATCAAAGTCCAAGGAAATATTTCAAGAATTTCATAATGGAGTTTGTGGTGCACATTTATCGCGAGTTGTAACTACTCATAGAATCATTCAAGATAGTTATTATTGGCCTACCATGTTCAAAGACGCTTATGAAATGATTCAAAAATGCTTCCCATGCCAAAACAAAATCAGGGAAGATGAAGAGAGCAACAATACCATTATAGTTTATAACAGTGGAGGAACCATTTGCACAATGGGGGTTGAATTTGAAGGGTCCAATAAATCCAAAATCTACTAAAGGAAATGCTTATATTATCACAACAACTAACTAATTTACCAAGTGGTAAGAAGATGTTGCTCTAAGGAATGTCGATTCAAAACTATTGATCATTTTCCTAAAAGAGAATATTTTATTCAGATTTGGTGTTCCACATAAATCCATAACAAACAATTTTTCAATTTTTATTAGGTCCAAGTTTACAATTTTTTGTGGAGAATATGACATCATCATGGGACAATCATCCAATTATTACCCTCAATGAAATGGTTTAGCTGAATCAACAAACAAAACATTAATTCAGATTATCAAGAAGACAATTGCAACAAACCATACAAATTTGATAAATGCACTCTGGGAAAGCCGCCTTACTCCAAAAGATAGCACCAACCATTCCCCATACACCTTTGTATATGGAAAAGAAGAGAGGTTACTATTAAATTTGAAATTGAATGCCTTAGTCCTTGCCATAAACAATGAACATACAAAAGGGTTGTCACATTTACATAAAATATATTGTGAACTTCTACAACTCGAAGAACAAAGAGAACAAGCAGTAATGACAATAAGCAAAAGACAACAAGTGGTCAAAAGACATTTTGACAAGAGCATTGCCGCAAGAGATTTTCAAAAAGACCAATTGGCTATGTTGTGTAAAAAAGTGAAAGAAAAACCATCTTTTCATACAAAGTTTGAATCTCTCTCAATTGGCCCATACTAGATTGAAAAGGTCATTGGTTTCTATTCTTATTTCTTGAAAGATATGAAAGGAATAATTCAAGCATTTTCCGTGAATGAGCAATACCTTAAGCATTTCTTTTGTTAATCACCAATTCTTAACCTATACATGGTCTTTTTCGATACTCCTATGTATATTCTTTGTCATATTGTCTCTTCCATTTTTTCTTTTTCCTTTCTAAAAAAATGTATTTTTTACTCCATTTTTCCCAATGAATGAGGTTTTATGGATTCTCAACAACCCATAGGGTGTCACTGTGCCAAAATTGGAGTCGAATGTTGATCTACATTTGTTGATTAGTGTTAGTGTATATAGATCCATCCTTGTCCTTTTTCTTTCTCCTCTCGTGTTTCCTGTATATTCTATTCTTAACTTTTTTTTTCCTTTGATATGTGGGTTATGGATCAGGCTAATATCAAGTCCGTGGGTCCACAAACTCATAGACCCACAATTCTATACTTAGTTTATTTTCTTACCTAATGATCCTGACACTTAGCCAATTTTCTTTGTTGTGGGAGACCAACCCACTCCTCAGCCCGCAACCCGCAAACCCATAACACTCAAAACAACCCCTCTTAATTTTGTATCATGCATAATGCATTTCTTACCTTTTTCATACTTAGTCGGTTTCCTCATTGCAGATGCAAGGCACCCCTTTGACTCCATTCACCTTTTCCCTAGACCCGCAATCCCACATCCCGCATTTACACATCCTCTAGAATGATTAACTCACTTCCACAACCTACAAAATCAACCCATTCTATACTTAGCCCTATTTCATCATTGCAGATGCAAGAGTCCCACTTACTTCTTGTTTTGTTCTCCATACCTCACAATCCCACATTCATCATATTTCATTTTCCATTCCTTACTTTGCACTTCCATACTTAACCGTTTTTCATGTTTCCTGATACCATATCACCATTCCCGACGACATTTACTTCTAGGCCACCACATCAGCTTCCACTTGTGTGAATCTAATACCGTTATTAAGTGGCGTGATCTTCGTAAAATATTTTCAATAAATCCAAAACCAGATAGTGCAAATTAGCAACTTTGAAATAAGAGCTATGGCAGTTGATAATCAAGGCAATATGTGGTAAAATAAACAAAGAATCAAAAGCCCTGTTGTAAAATATTGTATTGACAAGAGCACCACCTATTCTTTAAAAAGGAAAACTATGTAAAGACATGTCAAATAAAATGAAAGACTTGTATTGTAGAGACAATTTCAACACCCTTGGATGTGAAGACCACCAATTTCAGTGGTCACAGACATATACGTGGTATTTGTCTCTCCCCCCTACATAGAAGGAATTGAACAAGGCCTGGAGTTCGGGCATTGCATTGGTTAGGTGTGTACCATAGGTAGCAGACTTCAAAGAGATGGTACTCTAGTGTGTCGATACATTTGAAACATAAAGAATAATCATCCTATTATGAGAAAAGTCATCGATTTATTTTCCCTCTTCAATGTTTAGGAGGATGTTGCGACTTTCCGACCTCGCTGTGATTTTTAAGAATGTAGAGGCGGATGAGTTTCTCAAAGAACATGGAGGAGGAACAAAGCTTCTCGAAAGTTATCTCACAAGCCCAAGAATTGACATCAATTTTTCTCATGTTGATGTATGCTCTCTGAAGTATCCATATAAAGTGTTTGTCTGGATCTTCGTCGAAATAATTGGACTAGAGTTCACGACTTCATTGCCAAAATAAATTGTGTATATTCTCCATCATGTTATTCATGAAAATGCCATGAACAACTGGGCTCGCATCATCTCAAATGAGATTTTGTTTTAGCCGAGGGGCATGAGAAAACCTAAAACATTCTACATGACTATGTATTTGGTGTTTAGTATTGTTTACTATCACATATTTGAGGACTTTCCTAGAGCAAGAAATGTTAATTTCAAGAAGGAACCAACTTATGTCTGGTACATGGTGTTATGGAGGCATAAAGCCCCATATAATTTTTCCACAATCCAAAATGGTTTTTTGTTTGCTTATAAGAAAATGATTCATGGTGCTACTACATCAAGGTTGTCACTAGAAGCTGCATCCTTTCTTGCCAATAAAGGAGTTTTTGAAACTTTGGAGGAATTTAGTCTTCTGAGATTATATGGATTCTAGGTGAAACCCTTGTTGTTACCATTTTATGTGTCTGATTTACGTTTCATCATTGAAGTGTGTAAACAATATAAGTACTGGGTACATTTTTTCAATGAGAAAAGGAAAAAACAATTTATTCCATTTCCATGAAGAGTTGGAGAGATATCTATCAAAGATATCTCTCTTTTAGATGAATTTGTTGTTCAATTGGACCAGTTTAATTTGAAGGAAGCCCAAGCCATCAAGCGTTTCGATCTAAAAGATTTATTTTTTGCACGCATGACTTTAGTTGGGTATGCTTCATATTTCGGTAAGAATGAGAAATTTGAAGAAGGAGGGGGAGATAACTAGAATCCCCCTGAAGCATCCATTGAAGATACCCTAGTGATATTGAATAATTAGCCAACACAAATGAGTGTTACAGGCAGAGGGGCAGAGAGACAACCAATGAAAACCCCAATTCACCGAATGTATCGCAGAGAAGTACTTTCGTAAATACCAAACCTCGAAGTAGTGGTCAAGAACAAAAAAGGACATCCACTGAAGATTCAGATGACGATGGAGACAATGACCCTACTAGGAAAACAATGGAAAAATCTCACACTATTCACACTTCCACAAAAAGAAAAGAGAAATTCAAAAGGAGAGACAATACTTACCTAAAATTGAAGAATATCCCAAATCCATGGAAGTGGACAATGTGATAGAGGAACCCAGCTGGTTGGAGCAAAGATTGATTGAAACCAGGGTGATTGCTAAAGAATTAGATTCTCAAGAGCCAAAAATATTTGAAGAGGAGTCTGTTATGTTACACCATGTGGCCTACCACAAAATTTCTAAAAATTGTTAAAGAAAAGGTAAACATGAAAAATAAAAAAATTGCAAAGAATTGGAAGTTAGAAATCGATTTTCATGGGGTTCCACCCTAAAAAATCATGCAATTTCATGATGCAACTAGAAAAGCATTGAAGGAATCCATTTTTGACATAGAAAAAAAAAATGGTTTTAAAGGAGAGAATAAAGGAATTAGAAAAATACTTGATTCCAAAACCTTTATTTCCCAAGCCTATCACAACAATACAACCAATACTCAGTGTTGAAGATGTCCAAGAGACCAGTTCCAGATTAAAGGGTTCATCTAGCTTACTAATGACTGTAAGGAAATACATTGGAGACAATATTAAGAAAAGAATGGACTTAATCCTTGAAATTTGGGAATTAGCACATAGCCCAACTACTTTCTCAACAAGGGTTTTTCACTTTAAGGAGTATCTCCAGAAAGATTTGGAAAATGATGAAGGATTCTATAAGGAAGCATTGGGAACATTCGCAACGAAGGTTTCAAGTTTGAGCGAGGCACAAAAAAGAGATTAAAACCTTCCCTCTAAGGTTCACATGAAATTGATTAATGCTTGTTGACTAAAGAGAATCAAATGCCTAAGAGAGTTGATGACTGAGTGTGATACTATTGACATTAAAAGGGGTGAGATATTCTTGAAACTTGTTGATTTGACCTGTTACCCCCCAACCTAGGGGTAACTAAGGAGATGATGTCTCGAGGCCTGTAGGTAGAAGACATGGAGTGCCGAGAGCCAGATGACCAACTGATCCCACATCGAGCACACAGAGCCCCTCCTCTCCACCACACATCATCGTTCATCGTCAACAACATAGCAACGTCTGCCACACCAGCTTGGCCCAGAAAGGACAGTGTTATGAACACAAATATATAGAAACAAGTATAAATAAAATAATAATTAAATACATCATAAATGAAAAGACATGTCTTATCTAAAAGACGTGTATGTTCATGAAAGGGCACCCCTTGTGAGGGTATATAAAACGAGCCCTCATTTTCATTATAATCATCTCATGTATTCATTATCTTATACATTTATATATTATTTATTATCCTCAATGGATTATGGTGTACTATCCTATTTCTATTGGATATTCTCTGTGTGAGAGAACTTGTTTGTCTCATTTGGTATTAGAGCAAGTCTCAATCCGACTTTTGGCCAACCCCATCGTTTCAGAGTTTCGATGAGAAATCGGGTCCTTGACCACCAACTAGGCCTTTGGCTATTCATTTTTTCAAAGTTCTTAGGAACTTTGGTCTTTGAACGATTCAGGCCTTTGGCCATATAAAACTCAAAATTCAGTTTGAAGAAGAGTATTCCGTTGTAGATATAAAAAAAAAATGGAAATCTGAAGAAGAAAATCCGCCAAATCACAAGGTTGTTGTTTCGTGGGTATTTATCCGGGAATTTAATAAAAATACAAATTATATATATTATGTTGTATTGTTTGTGTTACACTTCATGCCATTGAAAGTCAGTCGCCATATGATTCTACAATTCGTACCATTCATGACAATACATCTGCCATTCCACCACGTTATTGAAATATAATATTCGGCTAATACAAACGATTAATCCATGCATGCAGAAATTCAAATCCATCGTGCATAAAAATAAATAGTATGACCATTAAATTGCATATTTGTACCACGTTCAAATTGTGTCTGCACCACATTTGTACCATACGTGTATGTGTGTGAGAACTTCGCGTCCATTGGTAAGGGACTCTTAAGGAATTTTAAAAAATTATTTGTGACTGTCAGTCGCAGAAATCAGAGTTAATTATGGTTAAGCTATAATATAAGAATCGAAAGCAGCGATCAAAATTCAACACGTCATAGCCCGTCAAAGGGGGTCCAACATGTCCTAGAAGTGCTATAAAATAATTCCATGTCAAAAAAAAATTAATTTAATTTTTGAAAATTATTCCTGAAATGTTAAAAAGAACCTAAAATTTCCTAGGAAGGGTAATATTTTAAATTGGGCGTCATTAAAATTTGTTGGCACTGTTACCAACCACTGGAGTACACTGTACAGGTAGATAAAGTTTGATGCGTGCGAAATTGCGGTCACATTGAACAAGTTCCCTTCAAAATCCAAATCTCCTTACCGTAACTTGGAGGTTGGTCGGCCCAGGGAACTTGGAGCAATGGAGCAGGGAGGGGAATCAATTGCAGTTGTTGAGTTAGGTGATAGAATTAATGAGCTCTCCAATCACAATACAAAAACATTTTTCCTCTTTGAAGTGCTTGAATATCCAATGTCCATTACGTTTTCTCTGGAGTCTCTGGTCTTGTTTCAGAATTTCCAATTGCAACCATTTCCCCCGGACGCACTATACGTACTAGCCAAAACGCCATTGCTTGGAAGTTATAAGTATTTTTTAGGCTTTCTGTGGAACCTTTGGTCCATTTTCCATATTTCTACTTTCACCCATTTCTCCCAGATTCACTATACCCACGGGCCAATATGCCACTGCTTGGAAGTTGGAAGTTTTAGTAACAATGACTTTCAGAATTTAGAACGAGGGGACAACTTCGCCAAACCAGAAAGCCAAGGTCCGAGCCAAGGTCTGATTTGCAGTATCTCGAGGTTTGCAATTGGGGTTTCAAGTTTGTTTGTGAAATTTCTATTGAAATTAACAAAGGGTTTCAACTTTCTTTCCCGTTAATTTTATTGCACTGTAATATTGAAATTAACATAGGGTTTATTTCCCGTTTATTTCCTAGATGATAGACTGCTATTGAAGGTTGGTTGTAGTTTTGTAGTTAAGGTTGTTTTATCTCATTTAATTGGCTTCTGTGTTTTGTTGGATCTAAGTTGTCCTGAAACCTATCTTAAAATGGCCTGAAATTGCTCCTTTCAACATTCGATCCATATCAATGAATAGATAAAAAACCTCTAAAACTGATGTCTAAGTTTGTCTGTTTTTCCTTACAACTCCAGCAACAAGAAGGAAAATAATAAAATTTGGTATGAATTCTTAATTATGTTATTTTATCTCAGTAAAGCATAATCAAAGCTTATGCTTTCACACTATTAGAATAGTTTTTTTTTTTTTTTTTTTGTCTGTAGGAATAATTTTTTACATCCAATGTGTTTTGGTTCCAACAAAACGATGTAATAAAATGTTCCAAGTATGGATTGTTAAAGAGTTCAAACACATATGTTAGTGTCTATAGTTATTCAGTTATAGTCCCATTGATTTTGATTCACACATGACTTTTATTGAAGGTTAGACAATTTAAATTTCACGATCTTTTCCCGTTTAGCTACACTAGCCATAGAATCACTGATACAAAAGAGTTGCAAAAAGTTACAAACATTACAAAGTTTCTTCAAAAAAGGGGGTTCTCCTTTTATCTACATGGGTATTTAGCAGCCCCCAAAATACAATATGCAGTGCTTCTAAAAAACAACTGAATGTAAGATAAAAAGGACAAATATGAACAATAGGACATGTACAATACTCACATATAAAGCTATCCCCAAAAATCGAAGCATTTTAAACAACTATCAAGGAATGACACATTTATTGTAATCCTCAATATGCATTCTCTTAGCTAACATGCCATTTTGCTCTCTGGTTAAAATTTTACTAGTTATGATAATCATATTTACAAAGTCTTTATAGTTGAGAATTAGGTGCTCAAAGACAACTTCAAAAGGATTTTGACTCTTAATATAAGAAATAGCATAACAAAAGGTACGTGCATTGCCAATGCCAAAAACGTTATTACTAGGAATATGCTCATCTAAACTAGAGGCTATCTAGAACTGAAAAAATAGACCTTTACTGAAAGGACTCAACTTATGATTGATTACATATTACAACCAACTAATCAGTACTTTACCCTTCTTTGCCCTAGTATGGCCTCTCCTTGCTGCTACTAGGGGGAGCCACAAAGTTGCATCCTCTCCAACTCTCATCCCTAGGTTATGGAGGTAATATCAACAACAACCTATATGACCTTTGTTATAGTAACAAAAAATATGCTCAGTAAAATGTCTATGTTGTTACTTCGAGCTAAATGTTCCTTCAACAACAAATTCACCCTACCTCCAATCTACCATCATCAGTTAATTTCTACCTTGCCCTTAGAGTTGCTTGGTTGCATATTTTTAGGTGTATTTCAGCTGAGAGTTCCCTATGGCACCAGGATTGCTATGAGTGAAATCATAAGTGGCTAGACCATGATAACTAAAAAATTTGTAAGGGATTGGTGTAGACCTCCCAAGAGAATGCAGGTGCCTAATAAGCCTGGAATTACATTTCAACCCTGAGCTTCCCCATATTAAACAAAAAAGTCAATTTATGTCCTACCTTCTTGCATCTATCTTATAGATGCACGATTCCTCTAGTACAAGTGGTTTGTGCTAGAACAAAGGGGACAAACTTTACTAACCCTTTCCCTTTGGCCACAACTACCGTCTTGTCTTTGGGATCATTCTCTTGAACACTCATCATGGAATTAAATCACAGAGAACCATGGGCATATATGTAGGGGTCTTACGAGGAGAAGCAAGATTAGGCTCATGTTTAAATAATGAGGTTTTACCTTTCAAGGGAATGGCGTGAGATAAAATGTAGCATTAGAAGTATACTTAAGGTCAAACAACTATTGTTAGAATTAGGGAAAAAATAGAAACAATAATGCCCTTTTAATTTTCTGTTCACTAGATGATCCAGGGGATCAAATTTTGCTCAAAATTCAAAGTGCTCGGAATCGCTTCAAATTGAATGGGAGCGTAGGCCTCATCGTCACGAACCCAATGCAACTCTATTGGGTTCAAACGGACGTCGGATGAGAAAGATATCGCGTTCTGTTCAAATCGACAAACAGACAAAAAAAATGTGTCGACTGTACAGTCCGTACTAATGTTGACGTGGCAGGATCGTACGACACGTGGCAGAGCCGTACGACACATGGTAGGGGCATACGACACGTGGCAGGGTCGTACGACACGTCGCTGGTGTTGGTTGGCAGTCGTGTGGACAAGTTGGCATATGACACGTGGCAATGGTGGCGAATGGAATGCTGACACGTGGCCCAATCAATGGCCACCACGTGTCACCCTGGTGTTGGTTTAAAATTTATGTTGTTGGTAGGATTCGACCCCGCGACCTCCAGGCAGGGGTAATGCTTTGGGAAGGGCCGCCCAACTGGCGCGCCACCGTATGTTTCTTATGGCAAAGAATTTATTTGAATTGATATAGTTTTGATATGGTGCGTGGTCTAGGGTCGGGGCTTAGCCCTAGCCCCCGGTCATATGTGTATACAATGTAACCACTGGCGCGTGCCTATCCGACCGTTACCATATGTCATTTAAACTTAACCCCTTTTATGTATTGTGCGCGGTCATATGGTGGCCATGTGCCCACGGACTTGGCAGTTAGGGGCTAGGTGTGTAACCGTCCTACAGTTCGCATCGTTTGGCGGTTGCGCCCAGTGCTGAGTTTTAACACAAAAATGCGCGTGGGGGCTAGGTTGAGGAAGCAGAGGTGCATTTTGGCGATCCAGAGACAACAAGTTTGAAGGGGAACTTCTAGGAAGCCTATCTTCTTTAATTTTTGGCCAAACGAGGTGACGAAAAAGCCCAGCTAGGGGTTTTTGGACGTTCTGAAGCCATTGGAGCCATCTATTTGGCATTTTGAGCATTGTGAAGCACATATTTTAGCACTTTGAGCAAATAATACAAAATATCCATTGGAAGCTAGACTAGGATATGTATCCCAAGAGAGGGGTGAACTCCTTTATCATTTGTTGTGTTATGTGTTTTCTATTCACTGTATTTGTTGCTATTTATATGCATCTTAAATATGTAATTTCTATAAAAGTTGTGTTTGCAAAATTGATCCATTTTCATAAGAACACTTGAAATAAAACTTGCAAATATTTTCAAGAATACAAGTCTTCATCATTTTTAGATCAAGTTGGTATCAGAGCATAGGTTTTTGAAGACTTGATTATTTGCAAGTGTTTTGTTTTCTAATGCTCACAAGGTTGAAACTCACAAGAGGAGAAGGTCAACTTGTAGAGCCAATTTCTCATCCTTCAAGAAGAAAGATTATATCATCACCGCAAGCTTCAAGGAGGCATTCACCAAGTATGGCTCATGAAGAGAGTCATGAACATATTCCTACAGAAGATGAAGATCTCAGAAAGGCTTTCATGGAAAAGAGAGAGATGATGAAACTCTTGATGGAAGAAAGGAATACAAGGTTTCAAGGTGAAGGCTCCAACCCTTCAAAGCACAAGGGAGATAGTGGTGATAAAACTCCCAATGGAAATGGAGGGAATGGTGCTTCTCCACCACCCTCACCTCCATCTTCTTCTTCTTCTTCTTCTTCTAATAGTTCAAAACCTCTTCCAAATTCTCCAAA
>JASDQU010100916.1:167666-196466 GCA_032191745.1 Picea mariana | reverse complement strand
AAGGAGAAGGTAAAAAACTGAAACCAATTCGATATGGTCCTTTCAAGATTCTTGACAAGATTGGTAACCATGCCTTCTGTTTAGATTTGCCTCCTTATATGCAAATGTATGCAGTTGTTAATGTTGAGAATTTGAAATTGTATGAGCCTCATTTGATTAATGATCAAGGATAACATGTTCAAATTCCTTCTATAGATGATTTCTCCCCAGAATATCTTACAGAATTGCATGAAGACACAATCCTTGACAGGAGAATGAGAACTTCAAAACAAGGAAATGTGGAATATCTTCGAATTGGTCTTAAAGGCACAAATCCAAGAAAAGCCAAGTGGATTGAGGTTGGAAAGGTGAGGGAACTATACCCTCATCTTCAGATAGACTGAAAATAGTCTTTTGGAGGTCCAAAAGCTTTCCAATGGGGAGGTGTGATCCAGGGGATCAAATTTTGCTCAAAATTCAAAGTGATCAGAATCACTTCAAATCGAATGGGAGCGTAGGCCTCGTTGTCATGAACCCAACACAACTCGTTTGGGTTCAAATGGACTTTGGATGAGAGAGATATCGCGTTCTGTTCAAATCGACAAATAAGCAAAAAAAATGTGCTCACTGTACAGTCCGTACGACTGCTGACGTGGAGGGACCGTACGACACGTGGCAGAGCTGTACAACACATGGTAGGGCCGTACGACACGTGGCTGGTGTTGGTTGGCAGTCGTGTGGACAAGTTGGCGTATGACACATGGCAATGGTGGCGAATGGAATGCTAACACGTGGCCCAATCAATTGCCGCCACGTGTCACCCTGGTGTTGGTTTAAAATTTATGTTGTTGGTAGGATTCGACCCCACGACCTCCAGGCAAGGGTAACACTTTGGGAAGGGCCGCCCAACCGACGCGCCACCGTATGTTTCTTATTATATATATGACAAAGAATTTATTTGAATTGATATAGTTTTGATATGGGGAGCGGTCCGGGGCTGGGGCTTAGCCCCAACCCCCGGTCATATGTGTATACAATGTAACCACCGGTGCACGCCTATCTGACCGTTACCATATGTCATTTAAACTTAACCCCTTTTATGTATTGCGTGCGGTCATATAGTGGCCATGTGCCCATGGACTTGGAAATGAGGGGCTAGGCGCGTAACCGTCCTACAGTTCGCACCGTTTGGCGGTTGCGCCCGGTGCTGAGTTTTAACACAAAAATGCGCGTGGGGGCTAGGTTGAGGAAGCAGAGGTGCATTTTGGTGATCCAGAGACAACAAGTTTGAAGGGGAACTTCCAGGAAGCCTATATTCTTCAATTTTTGGCCAAACAAGGTGCCGAAAAAGCCTAGCTAGGGGTTTTTGGACGTTCTGAAGCCATTGGAGCCATCTAAGTTTGAAGGGGAACTTCCAGGAAGCCTATTTTCTTCAATTTTTGGCCAAACGAGGTGTCGAAAAAGCCCAGCTAGGGGTTTTTGGACGTTCTGAAGCCATTTGAGCCATCTATTTGGCATTTTGAGCATTGTAAAGCACATATTTTAGCACTTTGAGCAAATAATACAAAATATCCATTGGAAGCTGGACCAGGAGATGTAGCCCAAGAGAGGGGTGAACTCCTTTATCATTTGTTGTGTTATGTGTTTTCTGCTCACTGTTATTTGCTACTGTTTATATGTATCTTAAATGTGTAATTTCTATAAAAGTTGTGTTTGCAAAATTGATCCATTTGCATAAGAACACTTGAATTAAAACTTGCAAATATTTTCAAGAATACAAGTCTTCATCATTTTTAGATCACTAGATCAACACATATGAGAAAAGAAATAGATAGATCTAAAATAAATTCTGAGTATAAACAAAAATTTTTGAGTGAAAAGACAAAACTCAAGCTTACCTCCTGATCTATGAAAGATGTACCTGTCACATGTGTGAATGTAAACCTTTAAAATATGCTCAGAAATAGTTTTAGTTTCATGGATCAAACCTCTAGGGTATGATCTCTGTCATATGGACTTAGGGACAATTTTTCCAAGTTATAGACCATCACAAGACAACTGCAACAAGTACCCCACAGAAAGGGACAACAAGGTATTGACCATAGATGAGAAAACAATAGCAGGTACCCCACAATAAGGGACAACAAGAACACCACAAAAGGGACAACAAGATCTCCACAAAAAGGGACAACAAGATTTTCAAAACAAGGGACAACAAGATCTCCACAAAAAGGGACATGAATATCTTCAAAAGAAGGGACATGAAGATCTCCACAAAAAGGGCAGCAAGATCTCCACAAAAAGGGACAACAAGATCTTCAAAAGAAGGGACAACAAGATCTCTACAAAAAGGGACAACAAGATCTTCAAAAGAAGGGACAACAAGATCTCCACAAAAAGGGACAACAAGATCTTGAAAAGAAGAGACAATAAGATCTCCACAAAAAGGGACAACAAGATCTTCAAAAGAAGGGACAACAAGATCTCCACAAAAAGGGACAGCAAGATCTTCAGAAGAAGAGACAACAAGATCTCCATAAAAAGGGGCAGCAAGAACACCACAAAAGGGACAACAAGATTTTCAAAAGAAGGGACAACAAGATTTCCACAAAAAGGGACAGCAAGATCTTCAAAAGAAGGGACAACAAGATCTCCACAAAAAGGGACAGCAAGATCTTCAAAAGAAGGGACAACAAGATCTCCACAAAAAGGGACAACAAGATCTTCAAAAGAAGGGACAACAAGATCTCCATAAAAAGGGACAACAAGATCTTCAAAAGAAGAGACAACAAGATCTCCACAAAAAGGGACAAAAAGATCTTCAAAAGAAGGGACATCAAGATCTCCACAAAAAGGGACAACAATATATTTGTTGCACGAAACTCCTAGACTACTTATTGACATTATAAACATTTCAAGATCCACACCGATAAGCCATTGTGTTATTAAAAAATGACAATTATAACATAATTAACATAGACATATGTCAAATAAAAATAGAATATAGAAGATAATTATAGCTATCTATATATCCATGGCTCCTAAGAGACTGTTGTATGAAGTGTCCTTTAAGAGCCAAGAGTCACTGTTACTAAAAATTTGAACTGTGCATATTTTTTCTCTGCTGAAAATCCGATATATATAGTTTCAATTGTAGTATTGAGTTTTGGTGGGTCAATTTTGACAGTTAAAGAAAAACAGGTTTGGATTAATGTTACTCATTGTAAAGAGACATACAAATGATTTTATTCCCATTTAATTTGTATTTTTATATTCCCTATTTTTTTATATTGTGTATAGGTATAAATTATTGAAAAATGTCACCTCTCGGTCGTCCTAAAAAGGATAAAAAACAATGTTCAATAGCTGATGCATTTGGTATTCCTCAATGCTCTAATCAACCATGCAACTCTGAAAATGAAGTATATGGTCATCCATTTGAAGGCCATGAATCATATAGTACAAAACTTCTTGAAGAGGAACCAACATCCAAGAGGCCCAAAAGAGCATTCAAGTCCAACTGGAAGCAAGGGCATTCAATATCCAGGTTTGCATTTTTTTATTGTTTCAAGTTTGAAATAGGAAAAATACACCGTGATTTGTGTAATCTATGTTAATCTTTGGTTGAAATGTTGATAAATTCCTTTGTGTAATCTATGTTAATCTTTGGTTGAAAGGATAGAATTTCAACAATTACAAAACTAACACCAAAAATAAAATAGAGGAAAAAATATACCTTCCATGGACAACGTAGGCTGTTTTACTCAAGCACGGGAACCTTTTTGTAATCCATCCAATGGTTACAGTGTTTGCCAGGTTTTTAAAGTTTGCTAAGAAGGATAATAGAATGCAGTGTGAAAATTTTCAACAAAGTTCTGGCATAATTGTTCTCTTCTCCCCTTTCATGTCTCCCACAATTCTCCTTTATGAGGAGATAAGAGACTAGAAAGTAGTTCTCCTTCAAGTACCTTTTAGTTATGGCATGGAATTATAGTAAATAAGAGGTGAGCGTTTTGGCAAATAAAACAACAATAAGTACATGTTATTTGTTACCCACCACCTAGAAGTTTTAGTCACTTTATGTTTCATTTCTGCCTAAAAGTCATCACATATGAGTTTGGCTTTCATCAATTCAATTATTTTTTTTTCCTTCTTTCTTTTAAATAATAACTATCAAGAGTTTATTTGCACATAAATAATCATTATTTCAATATCCATTAAAAAAATGGTTCATCATAAGATCCAGTGATAAGTTACTTTCATATATCATTCACTTCAAATTGTCCATATATAGTTAAGTCTGTTTGTTGAATGTTCATAAATATTTCCCACGAACCACAGTCTATCATAGACATACTGTCAAAAAATAGTTAATGTTTCAACAACTCAAAGATTTACATCTAAGGAGGTAGAGTCCTTTCCCATGAAACCCATCCTTATTATAAGGAAGGACTATACCTCTTATATCAGATCTTGTTCGGAACCAATCACTACTATTTTCAAACTCTTCAAGGATCTGGGAGCAGGGAGGATATTTTTCCCGTGGCTTCAATGAATCAGACTGCCATGCACATTCCATCTGTTTATTCACTCCAAAATATATCTACCATGCACAAAATTACTCTTAATCATCCATAACACATGCAATTTGTATGCAATACATAATTCAAATCAAACAAGTGCAATGTTGTCTGACTGTAGTGAACTAGGGATAGATTGATGTGAAGGGAAGGCATAAAGTACTTTTGACTTGGCATCCGGGTTGTATATTGAACCATTATATCTATCATGTGTCTAACATAAATAACACTTTCACAAAATCATCGTCATGTCTTTGCATAAGCTAAGACATTATTTATTCTCTTTTATACACTTAGAGGCCTGGATAATAGAAAGTATATCTTCATATTTGAAATTTGTTCAGACATTTTCCCTCATTTGGCTTTATACTGTAACTGTCCTTGAGCTTATTTGGTTTTTTCCTTATTAAGTTTTGTCAATTTAAAAATTGGTTTGAAATTAGTTGGATTTCATTCTCTTGGTTTTTGATGTGGATTTTTGTAGCTTTTGATGGACTCTATAGAAATGGAGTAATTGTTTCTAATTTCTTCTCATGGCACTTTAAATATGTAATATAATATTTTAGTGTCCATCTTCATCTTAATGGTTTGTGACTTTTGTAATTTTTGTATATCTTCTTTAATGGCTTTTAAAATTTGTAAATTAGTTTGAAACTATGATTTGTTGAGAACTCTAACAAGATTCTAGTGTTCCTAGAATCCATCTTTGCAATATTATTTTGTTTGAGATTTGAAATTTCACTATATATTGAAGTTTAGACATAACAAATGAAAATACAATGTTATTTGTGTAATATCTTAGTTTTTAGTTTAAATTTTGAGAATTTTTTTTCCTTAAATTTCAAATCTTCTCTTTTAACTTGATGTGATATTTGTACAAGCATTTTTTGTTTGTTTGCTAGTTTGTCCGTGACCTGTGGGACTAGCCTGTGGCTGAGAAACCGTGACTCAGGGGCATCTAAGCCGTCAAAATCACCCAAGGATCGCAGCGGCTAGTTTTTTTTCCACAAATATTTTTATTTTTTAATCAAAGAAACTTGATGGTGATATTTTTCTCATATTGTGTTCAATCGAGGCTATTATTTTTATTTTTTTCATAACAAATGTCAGCTCAAATATATACATTCTTCATGGATATTTTTGGGATTGAAATTTGTGCATTTAAAATGGACTAATTTTGGGTTTCTAATGGTCCAATGAAATTTAGAAATTTAGAGAACAATTTTTCCTCCAAAATCATGCATTTTAACAATGGAATTTGTGCATTTAAAATGGACGAATTTGAGTTTCTAATGGTATAGTTAAATTTAGAAATTTAGAGCACAATTTTTCCTCCAAAACCATGCATTTTAACAACTGGGTTAGCTAAATTATTGATTGGAATGGTAATGATTTGTTTAAGTGATGATGAAAGAATAAAAAAACAAGGTGATCAAAAGTTAGAACGAGCTAATCAAAATTTCGAAAAGGATGATGAAATGTGTCACCTTAAAAGTCATCATCAAAACTTAATCGAACAAATTAAAAAGTTAGAAGATGAAAAAGAGTTGCAAAATAAAATTTCGCATAAAACCGTCACTACAGAATCAATGGTCAACAAGGGAACTATCATTGATCATGTAAAGAAGATAGCAAATACTATCCAAACCTCAGAGAAGGGAACAAATGCCGATTCAATTAGATTACCATAAAAATCAAAAGTTGAAGAGATATCCAACAAACAAGATCCAAAAAAGATCTGGGTGCCTTATTTGTTGAAATAATGTAACTGCAAAGTGTATTCTAATTATTATTGTTGTATTATTCATTAGATCAATCCCCTATTGCGGATTGATCATGTCGGCTATTGTAAAAGACCAAATCCCCTTTTGCGGATTGGTCAAAATGTAATTGTAATAGGCAGAATAAGAAGTCGGCCCCAGAATATATTAAAGAGGCCCCAAAATATATTAAAGGTGGTTATAACCACCTAGATTGAGAAGTCGGCCCTGCCAGTGAAAAGACACCTCCACACATGCCATAGTTGTATAAATAAGGAGGCTAGCGCCTCACTTAGACACACACTCACTTGTTCATTGAGGAGCAAGTTTCGGAGTTGCAATTGGAGAAGAGAGAGAGAGAGAGAGAGAGAGAGAGAGAGAGAGAGAGAGAGAGAGAGAGAGGCACATTCTTGGAGAGGATTTTCTATATTTGTTTAAGTTATCTCTTGGCATTGTATTGACTATCTATAATAAGGAAGTTTTGCTGGGTTTTCTCCCCCATGAGGGCTTCCCAAGATAAATGATGTGTCTCTTGTGATTGTGTATTTCTCAATGATCCTATCTTATGCTATTGTTATCTTGTGAAATGCAAAGAACTCTAATAATAGCTTAAACCTTAACATGGTATCAGAGCTAAGCTGAAGAGAGCATCTTTCACAAGAGAAAGTGAAAAATGTCACTGTTGTCGTACATGTAAATTAGGCCTTTTGTTGGTAAATTATTTCAGCCCCAAAACCATCTAGAAAAGTGTGCCCTTCCTCAAGGATCACTTTGGCATCCTCAATGCAACTTTTCAGTGGCTAGATCTCCCAGAAAGTGAAACCCTAGTTTTCATCGGTACCAGAAGTACCAGAAAACCAGAAGCACCAGTCCAAAAATCCACTGGTCAAGTTTGAGGGGGTAAAAGTTGGATTTTCAGAAATCCGACTGCACCAGCTTACTCGCCTCAGCTCAGCATATCTATCCCTCAGATCAACGTTTCAAAATTTGAAGTTTGAAAAACTATGGTTTCCTCATAAAACCCTAAGTTGTAGTTGTAGTCTCAAAACCAGTTGCAGTATCAATTGCAGTTGCAGTATCAGTTACAGTTGCAGCCGTAGTACCAGTTGCAGTCACCCTTGAAGTTCTTAAAGAGTTGGTGATCATTACCGCTGCTACCAAATGGTGCCTCTACCTGCAAGTGCCATCAGAGGCATGTACTCACACATGTTTAAACGATTAAGCTTTAAAGGGTATTTGCAGGAGAAGGGATCTCTTGTCATAGATCCAGAAGGATCGTAAGATCCAACACATTCAGATGAATGATGCAACCCAGGTGTGATTATTCTGATATGCATCTTTTTGTTATGACATTATTTTGATCAGTGTTACATTACCATCATTCTAACCTTTGATCAAAATCTGAGTCAAGGTATTAGACGGATTAAAAGTTGAGATCATAGAGCTTATACTTTAACCCAACCTTTTGTCAAGATAGCGTATTGTCTTAGTACAGAAGACAGGTTGAAGAAAGCACTCGTCATCTTGAGTGAAGGAGACTTGGAAGAAAAGCAAGCACTCATTCTTGAGGACAAGGCTCTAGGTCCTAGGTTTGATTAATCAAGTTGATAAGATTCAAAGTTACACATGACAAGAGAAACCTCGTGTGTTAGTTCCAGGTTGCCATGGAGGAATGTTCGATCACAACACTATAAGAGTGTTGACCTCATTTCGTATTGTATCTCTTACCTTTAATCTTTGTTTCAGACAAGTTACAAGTGATAGCTCTAAAGGAGCTATTGTGATGATTGTTCGTGCAATTGCTTTATCTACTATTATCAAAAGGATATTATTCTTGCTTGTTGTTTTGTTGACCTTGTTCCAGGTCACAGGTAATAACCCTGAGGAAGCTATAGTGAAGGTTGCAGAAGGAAACGTATTAAATTAGACATGAAGCAGATTATGTACATGACCATATACACTCATGCACCAAAGAAGATGAAGAAGAAGCTATCTCTTGAGATTCAGAATATCTCATATGAAGATTGACTGAAAGGAGCAGAAGGCTCAAAAAATGACCGAACACTAGAACATGAAGAAAAACTTGACTTGGTATTCAACACCAAGTATACCCTGTAAGAGATGATGAAGTCGTTATAGACTCAGAGGAAATTGAGAGCAAGCCTGATCTCAGAAAGGATGAGATGAAGAGACAACTTCCAGGACTGGAAGACAGATGTCGTGAGAAGACTAGATCGTAACTTCAGAGACTCCTAGGAGATATGAAATCTCCAGGATGATTCACTCGTTTCAGTGACAAAGAAGGAAGCCAGTCAAAAAGACTAGGATATGGATTCTTCCGTGAGAAGAGAAGTCAGTATTGACTTCCAATATTGATCTATATAGATCAAACGTGTTGCAGATGTACAAAGTCTGATGTTTGTCCAGAGGATTCTCCCAACAAAAGGGAGAAGACTACGACGAGACACTTATTGAAGAAACAATTCCAGTACTTATGAAGACAACCAGAACAACTATGATTCATATATAGTATGAGATGCAGGGGGGAGCAATCCCCATATTTAAAATTGAGTGGCAGTTGGTTCAATACATCAGTTGGGTCATGAAGACATGACTATAATAGCATTAACCCCATGAAAGAAGAAGAGCTATCCTCAGTATCAGTTATTGAGCCACTCTCAGTTTCAGATGAAACTTTTGTCGTGATAGAATAAGAGGAGTTACTCTTAGATTTTAGCAGCCACAGTGAGAATGAAGCAGTCATTCTCAGCCTCAGAGAAACTGCAAGTGCAGAGTCCCAGATTCTAGAAGGAACAGTTGAAGAAAGAGTAGAGGACATACTCCCAGACAGTGAGACAGATAGTGCCTTGTAGAAAGAACATAGAGCTAGCACATGATTGTGCAGATTGAGTTGCAGCTGAGCAAGTGTACTAGATTGGTACAATGTAATGAGAAAAATTGATTTGAAGATTGAAGATAGAAAGACTCATGTCTGCGAGTTGAAGAAGGATCTGTACGTGTTGAAGCAAACTCCTAGAGCTTGATATGGTAGGATAGCCAGTTTTTTGACAAGCTTAGGCTTTACCAAAAGTAAAGCAGATTCTAACCTCTACTTCAAGGTTATGAATGATGAGCCGGTGATGTTGTTCCTGTATGTGGATGACTTATTCTTAACTGGAGAAGAAAATCTCATCACCGAATGTAAAAAGAAGCTTGCTTCAGAATTTGAGATGAAAGACCTTGGCCTAATGCATTATTTCTTACATCTTGAGGTATGGCAGAGTCCAGAGAGAATCTTCCTTAACCAAGGGAAGTATGCAGTCGAAATCCTCAAGAGATTCGACATGTTGGAGTGCAAGTCCATGAATACACCCATGGAAGCAAAGATGAAGCTACTGGTCGACACTTCGTTATAATTGATTGATGCCACACTATATAGATAGATCATTGGATCATTGATGTACCTGATGAACACTAGACCGGATATTTGTTTTGTTGTGAACACCTTGAGTCATTTTCTGGTAGAACCCAGACATGTTCACCTAGTTGCTGCAAAACATGTGATGAGGTACCTTAAGGATACATTAGATTGTGGTCTCAACTATGATGGAGATCATGATTCCACACTAAGTGGGTACACTGATTCAGATTGGGCTGGAAGTGTCTCTGGCAGGAAGAGTACTTCAATATGTTGTTTCAGTTTGGGATCAGCCATGATCTCATGCCAGAGTAGGAAGCAATCCAACATTGGTCTCAGTACAGTGGAAGCAGAATACATTGTTGCGTGTTCTGCCAGCTGCGAAGCTATATGGATTCGTAAGTTATTGAGTGGTCTATTCGACCTAGAGATGGAAGCATCCACGATCTTATATGACAACCAGAGCTGCATAAAGATGATAGAGAATCTTTTATCTCATAATATTTTCCTGATGATGGACCGCACTGGTTTGGTCCGAAACGTCGAATATGAAAAAACCAATGCGATGAATCCGAAAGAACTATCTCATCATCTCATGACAAGTCGAAGCACATAGAGATCTAATATCATTACATCTGTGACATGGTGCAGAGAGGAGCCATAAAGCTCCAATATGTTAGCACAGATGAACAGGTTGTCGATGTGTTGACTAAGCCTCTATCTCGTGTAAAGTTTGATCACTTTCGAGATAAGCTTGGTATAGTCTGAAAGGACCTCCCTCGAAAGGGGGAGTAGTATTGTGTTGAGATATGCCTAGCACTGTGCTTCCAGCTTAATTGTTGTGACGTAAAGCCAATCTAGTATTGAGTTGAGATATGCGTAGTACTGTGCTTCCAACTTAATTGTTATGACGTAAAGCCAGTCTAGTATTGTGTTGAGATATGCCTAGTACTGTGCTTCCAACTTAATTGTTGTGACATAAAGTCTGTCTAGTATTGTGTTGAGATGTGCCTAGTACTGTGCTTCCAGCTTAATCGCTGTGACGTAAAGCCAGTCTAGTTGTTGTGTTGAGACATGCCTAGTACTTCACTTCCATCTTAATTTTTGTGACGTAAAGCCAGTCTAGTATTGTGCTTCCAGCTTAATTGCTATGACAAAAAGCAAGACGGGTACTATGCTTCCAGCTTAATTGCTGTGACGTAAAGCCAATCTAGTACCGTGCTTCTAGCTTAATTGTTATGATGAATAGCAAGCCGAGTACTGTGCTTCCAACTTAATTGTTGTGATGTAAAGCCAGTCTAATACTGTGCTTCCAGCTTAATTATTGTGACGTAAAGCCAACCTAGTACCGCGCTTCCAGCTTAATGGCTGTGACGTAAAGCTAGTCTAGTACTGTGATTCCAACTTAATTGTTGTGTAGTGATTCCAACTTAATTGTTGTGGTGTTTCCAGCTTAATTGTTGTGTGGTGTGCCAGCTTAATTGTCATGATAATGTGCGAGCTTAATTGTTGTGATGATGTGCCAACTTAATTGTTGTGATGTGTTGCCAGTCTCGTGCTGTGATGATTTGTTGATAGCCTTTGTGTTGTGATATTGTTGCTTTTGATGTTATATCAACCTTGTGTTGTTATTGACGATGAGGATGTATTAGTTTTATACTAATCCATGTCGATGAAGTTGATGATGATGATGCCACTTCAGCTCCTGAGTTCTTGCTGAAGATGATGATGATGTCACTTCAGCCTCTTGCTAAAGTTGATGATGATGATGCCACTTCAACTCCTGAGTTCTTGCTGAAGATGATGATGATGCCACTTCAGCCTCTTGCTGAATATGATGATGATGATGCCACTTCAGCTCCTAAGTCCTTGTTGAAGATGATGATGATGATATTATTTAAGCTTTAATGCTGAAGATGATGATGATGTTACCTTAGCTTCATACCGATGAGGATGATGATGCTACTCCAGCGCCATGCTATGTTGATGATGCTCCAACCTCTGTGTTGTGTTGATGATGAGAAAAACTTCTGATGATTTATAGATATGCCAGTCAATGTTCCAAGATGATATTGATGATGTTGTCCTCTCACCCACATGATGTTGTTGATGATGCTGTCCTTTCTCTCGCCTGATGCTGTTGTAGAATACCCTTCTTGTTAAGGGGGAGTGTTGAAATAATGTAACTACAAGGTGTATTCTAATTATTGTTGTTGTATTATTCATTAGATCAATCCCCTATTGCAAATTGATCATGTCGGCTATTGTAAAAGACCAAATCCCCTTTTGCGGATTGATCAAAACGTAATTGTAATAGGCAGAATAAGAAGTCGGCCCCAGAATGTATTAAAGGTGGTTATAACCAACTAGATTGAGAAGTCAGCCCTGCCAGTGAAAAGACACCTCCACACGTGCCAGAGTTGTATAAATAAGGAGGCTAGCGCCTCACTTAGACAAACACTCACTTGTTCATCGAGGAGCAAGTTTCAGAGCTGCAGTTGGAGAAGACAGAGAGAGAGAGAGGCACATTCTTGGAGAGGACTTTCTGTATTTGTTTGAGTTATCTCTTGGCATTGTATTGTCTATCTATAATAAGGAAGTTTTGTTGGCTTTTCTCTCCCATGAGGGTTTCCCAGGATAAATGATCCGTCTCTTATGACTGTGTATTTCTCAGTGATCCTATCTTATGCTATTATTATCTAGTGAAATGCAAAGAACTATAATAATAGCTTAAACCTTAACATTATTGTCATCCAAATCACAAGAATCATTATAACCAACAACAAGATCAAGTGAAATATAAACAAGTTTCTATGAAAGTAGATTTGGGATGGATCACTCCCGAGAAGATGCAACATATTACTTCAAAAATTCAAAGATTATCTCGTTTGGTCTCGTCAAGTATCGCAACTACAAAATCAAAGGATCACGAGAAGACAATTCAACCTAGCACACGAGATAAGTCTTTCTCTAATCATGCTTTGAGGACAAAGCATTTTTAAGGGGAAGGCAACATTATGAACACAAATATATAGAAATAGGTATAATAAAATAATAATTAAATACATCATAAATGAAAAGTCATGTCTTATCTAAAATACGTGTTTTTACATGAAAGGGAACCCCTTGCGAGGGTATATAAATGGGCCCTCGTTCTCATTGTAATAATCTCATCTATTCATTATCTTATACATTTATATATTATTTATTTTCCTTAATGGATTATGGTGTACTATCCTGTTTATATTGGATATTCTTTGTGTGAGTGAACTTGTTCGTCTCAGACAACATGTCTTGCTTCGTGAGGTAACAAGTCGAATCTCATGGTAACTATCACTTTAATAATTGAAACATTTGAGCATGTTTCAAAGGGTATTTTCTTGATTATAGAACGTTTGATTGGAAATCATACCTTTTGCCTTATTTCACCTTGGTGGTTGACATGGTTTTCTAGTAAGCGGGTCACCCTCGGGAAAAGGGTTGTTAATGGGGGGCCGCCTTGAATGGTCATCACACTATTCCCACTCATACTTACCATTTTTCACACATATTCCCCTTCATTTTCTCACCATTGGGGCTTGTGGGTTCATTGACCCCAAGAAGGTCTTGTACCTCTTTTCATGGGAAGAAGTGACTAAAGGCCCAAAGGTGTTGTAGCTAGCACTAGAAAAGTAAAAATCCATAACCTATCCTTCTGGATGCTCGCTCTAAGGTCTTGAGAGCAATGAAACACTTCTCCATAAAAATGAAGAACCTTTTAAAAGAAAATAAACAAAAATGTCCTGCTTGATGGGGGAATGCATTGTGATGTCCTTTATTTTTCGATCCATATGGCACTCAATGTGTTCTAAATTAAAGTGGCATTGCAGTGCTCTTTTTCTTTCCTTGCACATAGCACTCAATGTTCAGACCATAAAAAATGAAAGGCAAATAAAGGGCTTGGAAAAATGTTACATTTCAAACGAAGGGATGCATCAAATCCTCCATAAAGGAACCCATAAATGAGACAATATGAGCCCTTGATATGTCAAGAACCCCATGCCGAAAAGTCCTACCCCATCCATGTCATTTTACTACAAGGCCCAGAGAGGGTCTTCTTGGGAAACACTCCTTGACTTAGGGATTGGCCTACCCAATAGGGTGTTGATGATTGTAGCTATGTGAGGCATTCTCTAGCTTACAAACCTGAGAGATGTTGATCATTTCATCTATGTGAGAAATTATCCAGCTTACAAAACTGAGAGAAATCCCCTGAGAGGGGTGTGTGGTTCCTATCTGAGACAGAGTAGGAACGTAGAGATGGCCTCCTCCTTACAGGGAGTTGAGAAGAACTCCAGATGATTCTTTTGTGTAATGCAGTGAGAAAGGAGATCTGCAGAGTTTGATGTGCCTGTGGCTGAGCACAAGGTGAACATGTGAAATCCCAAAGTGTTGGGTGCATCATCATGAGAACATAAATAAATATGATGTATTAGCCTCCTCTGAGAAGAAGAGTTGGCGAGAAAATCCATATGAATCTCCTGTGTAATGCAGTGGAAAAGAGGATCTTTTGAGTGGATGTGCCTGTGGACGAGCACATGTGAACGTGATCGTAGTGGCTGAGCACTAGTGAAGAAGGGGTTCTTCTATGTAATGCAGTGAGCCAGAGATGTGGACATCCCTATGGATGTGCCCCTAGTGGATGAGCACTAGTGGGTGTATAAGATCCCTTTCTATATTGTTCAAGAGTCAGACCTACCTGTAACCCTAATTGTAATGTAAAGGGTACAGGTCGGCCCCACCTTAATGTGACTCGTAATTAATGTAAAAGATAATTAATCTGGTTAATATTAATTATATTATAATCTAGTGAGGTCGGCCTTGTTGTGCCAATAGACACTTCTGTTGATAAGATCAATCTAGTACAAGTAAAGGTAAATTCCCCATTGAGGAATCATATCTTTCATGAGAGTTTGGAAATTTCAACAAGTACACCTTCTTGGGAAAAGTGCGCACCTCTCTTGGGCGCTAGTATTCTAGGGTTTGAGCACCCTCTTGTGTGCTAGTTTTTCTTGGTGGTGAAGGTATTTCTCTTGAAGAATATAGCGAAGGATTTGGCTAGGTTTTCCTCCCTTGTTGAGAAGGGTTTCTCAGGATACCTCTTGTGTTCTTGTGCATGGTGCTTCTTCTTATGATCTTGATTGTTGCAACATTAATGGTTATGGATAAATGTTAAAAATGGAATGAACTTCATGCTTAACCTTTTTTATTGAAAAATCAACATGGTATCAGAGCATAGGTATTGAAAGAACCGATTGCACAAGCATCTACCAAGTCTCTTCTCACTGTTGCAGAACCATACGAACCTCCTAGGGTTTCCAGAAAAATGGCCCTAGGGTTTCTAGGGTGCCGAAATTTCCTGTAAAATCTTGATCTTAGATCTCTGGAACTTCTTGAAGAAACGTTTTTTTCTTAAATCAGCAAGCATCTCTGTGACACTATCAAGTTGATTGTTGGCAGTCATAAGTCCAACATAATCCAAGGTTACTAATTCAACCTAATCATCAGGTTTTCAAAATCCAGTTGGTGAGAGTTTGAAGAAACCAAAGAAATGAAGAACAAAGCCTTAGTAGAAGATAGGATTGATGGAGCAAGCAACTTCAGCTCCTAGAAATCAAGGCTTCAGGTCACCCTTGAAGAAGATGAATTTTTGGATGTGGCAACTAAAACCCTACCAGACACAACTACATATGTAGAAAAGAAGATAAGAAAGGAAGAAGATGTCAAAGCAAGAAAATTAATCATCTACTCAGTAAGAGATCATCTCTTACCTCGTATTTCCAACCCAAAGACAACTTGTGATATGTATGAAGAATTAAAAGAAATTTTTGAAAGTGAAAACACCCTTAGAGCTCTTATATTGAAGAGCCAACTTCAAAGTACCAAGATGACAAAAGGTGACACAGTTTCCATCTTCTTTATGAAGATTTCAGAGATTAAAGAACAACTAGAAACCACTAGAGAAATCATGTCTGATAGAGAACTTGTCTTAACCACTCTAAACAACCTTACAAAACAGTGGGAGCCTTTTCTTCAGAGTATCAATGGAAGAGAAGCTCTACCAACCTTTGATTGTATTTGTATAGATTGTACTCAAGAAGAACTCAGACTTAGAAATAGAGGAGTGGAAGATTCCTCAGAAGAAAATCATGCTCTTGCACCTCATACAAAGAAAGGAGGAAAATTCAAAAGAAATTTCAGACAAACATTTAAAGATGAAAAGTCTTCATCAAATCCAGGTTATCAAAGAAGAGATGTTTCAGAAATTCGGTGCTTCAGATGCGACAAATATGGACACTATGCAAGAAACTGTTCGACCAGAAAGAAGGGAAGACAATATGCTTCTACCGCTGACATTGATCCAGATCCACCTCAAAAGAATGAAAAGAAGAGAGAGGAGAAGTGCTTCCTCTAAAACTAAAGCATGAATACAAACCAGGTAAATCAATTGATCTCTAATTTTATAGTTGATTGTATTTTTTAAACAAATGAAGGATATTATCCCTAGTATGGAAGCCCTCAAAGACTTGGACCATTATCCCTGGTACGGGAGTCCAAACCATAATTGATTGATTATTACGTGAGACAAGTAGAGATGTTGTACTTAAATAAGAGACAACCATTCAAAAAACCCAAATGTCAACAGTTCAGAGAGAGACATACATTATTCCAGTTGACCCAGTTTCTCCAGTTGATATGTTTAGAGATATTCCAGTAGGGAATAAAAGGCCTACCTAGACTCACTCTGCAAGAGGCAAAAAAAAAAATACAATCCTCTCAAGGCACATCACGAGAAAGCAAAAGAGATTTTCAATCTATCCTTAAGTCATGAGCCACTTCATTGATGATGAGCCTCCTTGTCTTAGAGAAGCAACATGAGAACATGTATGGCAAGATGTCATAACAAAAGAATACTAGTATATCTTAAAGAATGATATATAAGATATTATTTAGGGACCAGAAGCAAAGTATGTGGTAGCAAAGTATGTACTTGACCTTGAGATGGATCCTATGATGATAACCAAGATCCATGTGTAAAGCTCCTTGAGAACCTAGAGTTTCCTGATGGATCAAAACATGACGAGATGAAATATCCTTATATTAGAGATATGATGCATAGGAAAATCGTACACATAGAGTACCTTCCTACACATGAGAAGATTGCAGACATCTTCACCAAACTAACTTGGTGAAGAAATCCTCCCTAGTTGAGAGGGAGTGTTGATGAATCCAACCAAGACAAAATTCAAATTACATTCATGTGAGACTTGGCATGATGAAGAATGCCTCCCTAGCTAAGAGGGAGTGTTGATGATTGCAATTATGTGAGACATTCTCCAGCTTAGAAACCTGAGATATGTTGATCATTGCAGCTATGTGAGATATTCTCCAGCTTACAAACCTGAGAGAAAGCCCCTGAGAGGGGTGTGTAGTTCCTATATGAGACAGAGCAGGAACGTAGAGATGGCCTCCTCCTAACAGGGAGTTGAGAAGAACTCCAGATGATTCTCCTATGTAACGTAGTGAGAAAGGAGATCTGCAGAGTTGGACATGCCTGTGGCTAAGCACAATGTGAACGTGTGAAATCCCAAAGTGTTGGGTGCATCATCATGAGAACATAAATGAAGATAATATATTAGCCTCCTCTGAGCAGAAGAGTTGACGAGAAACTCCAGATGAATCTCTTGTGTAATGCATTGGGAAAGAAGATCTGTTGAGTGGACATGCCTGTAGACGAGCACAGGTGAACGTGATCCTAATGGTTGAGCACTAGTGAAGAAGTCATTCTTCTGTGTAATGTAGTGAGCCATAGATGTGGACATCCCTATGGATGTGCCCCTAGTGGATGAGAACTAGTGGGTGTATAATATCCCTTGCTATATTGTTCAAGAGTCAGACCTTCGTGTAACCCTAATTGTAATGTAAAGGGTACAGGTCGGCCCCACCTTAATGTGACTGGTAATTAATGTAAAAGATAATTAATCTGGTTAATATTAACTATATTATAAGCTAGTGAGGTCAGCCCTGTTGTGACAATAGACACCTTTGCTGACAGGTTCAATCTAGTATAAGTAAAAGTAAATTCCCCATTGAGGAATCACATCTTTCATGCAAGTTTGGAAATTTCAGCAAGTACACCTTCTTGGGAAAAGTGAACACCTTTCTTGGGCGCTAGTCTTCTAGGGTTTGAGCACCCTCTTGTGTGCTAGTTTTTGTTGGTGGTGAAGGACTTTCTCTTGAAGAATATAGCAAAGGATTTGGTTGGGTTTTCTTCCCTTGTTGAGAAGGGTTTCCCAGGATACCTCTTGTGTTCTTGTGCATGGTGCTTCTTCTTGTGATCTTGATTGTAGCAACATTAATGGTTATCGTTAAATGCTAAAAATGGAATGAACTTCATGCTTAACCTTGCTAATTGAAAAATCAACATAGGGCACCATGACAACCCTCCCATACCTAAATTGGCAAAGTTTATAAGGTCTTTGAGTATTTGTTTAGTTTGAAAAGGGGGGATTGAATGCACATGTTTGGGTAGTTCTTTTATTAAATGTGGCTTACTTGGCATGATGCACGTGACTTGTGAACCCTTGGAGGGCGTATTTTCTTGTCTTTGCAGGACCTTTTTTGGTGAAAGCTATTCATGGGGGGACTAACCCACTTGGACCTTCATAGGAGCTTGAAAGCCCATAGGATGGATGATGTGTCTCACTCATTGGAGGCCTGAGATGATAAACGTTGCACCTTGAGAGATGTCCCTAGCACATGATGAAGACCCAAAACCATGAAGAGAGGGTTATGTCACCTTCTTATGCCCTAACGTCCCTCTTGGAGAGCTTGACGTCACACGTTTGGGAGGACGTTTGGCCATTTTGGTGCACTTGGTGGTGTTGTGGGATTGAAGCCCCACCTTCTTGCTTGATATGGGAATGGCGTGGCACCGTCCTAGCTTGAAGTCCTATCCTTTGGAGGCTTGTCTTCACATGTGCCACCTTGGAGAGGAGTTTTAGGGGCTTATGTTCCATCATTTTGTTATTATTGGTCATTTTGTAGCACATGTGGGAAAAGAACGAATCAATGTGCTAATTAGACATTGTAACTTAGGTTTTAGGCCAAAAATTATGTATTTAATTGTAAAGTGGACAAACATGACTTGGGTTTTCCTCATATAAATATGAGGTAAGTCATTTTCATTTTATCACAACTCATCACTTGGAAAAGTACTCGTGGACTAGAATTTCGGCCCTCTTGGGCAATTTGCTATCTCTCTTTTCTTGTCATAATGGATGCGACACTTGTTATTTGGAGCATTAAAGGATAGTGACTTCTCTTGGTGATGTTTCTTTGGAAATTTGTGGATGATATCTTGGTAGTAATGGATTCTTGCATGCTATCTCTTGGATTTTGGTGAATAATTTCTACAATTTGTTGTCATTTTGCTTGTTAAATTTAAGAAATATATCATTAACCCTAGGAGGAGTAAAAGGGCTTACACCCCGCACCAAGGATTGTTTCTTTTGCTATTGAAGTGCTATAAGGATTGAAACAAGAAGTAAGAGTATTTACACCCTTGTTGCAAGGCTTATCTAGGGTTTATTTCTCTAGGAAACAACAGGGTTTACACCCTAGAGAAACTTTAAACCCTAGTTCATCTTAGATTTCAAGTTAAATGATTTGGAGGAAGTGTTGTTGGGTTTTACAAGGGTTTAAATCTTGACAAAGATCTCTTCTTCATATTGTTTAATTTGTTTTCCAAGGAAGAGACTCCATTCACCCAATAACAAGGCACTAGTACTTTGCATTGGAGATTGTTAATTGTTGCATTGGTAAACATGAAAGTTGAGCTTTTGGATTTGTTCAAGTTGGATTTAAACTTTACATCTTGTATGCTTTCTTATCCTCCAAGGGCATCTTGATTGACCAATTGGTTAGTTTTTTTTAATAAACATTAAGCTACATCCATTAAGGCTACTGCAGTAAACTCTTTTTCTCAACAAGTTTCCTTCACTTTTGACCGCTGAAATTTGCATTTAAGCAATGGATTTTGATCCACTTTTCAAGCGCTATTGATTGGGTAACTTGCTCGCTGAATTTGTTGGTTAAAATTTTTTGATGTAGAAAAAGTTCAGCCATAGGGCTGTCATAACTCTTTGCTTATAACACTCTTTCACAACCTTCCTCGATCATCTAATTCATTGTTTTAAGCATTGGAATATTTTCTCGAAGTTGCATTCTAATTTGTCCAATATTATATGTTGATTAGATGATGTAATTTGCATAAGTTGTAACATTTAATTGTTGATATATAATTGTTTACTGCTCAAATTTTGGAACAACAAGGTTTTTTGTTGATTCCCCTCTTGTCTTGGGGCTTATATTGTCATATATTGTCTTGGTTTGGCATGTCTAACACGGTTTTGTAGGTACACTTCATTGGAAAATTTTCCTTGACTGATACTCATCCTCCATAAAGCCCTTAAAACCTTCACTGTGACCTATAGGGGTGCTCTATTCTTTTCCTCGACTTCCCCTTTGCAATCCCTCTAGGGTCACTCGAGGAACCTCCCTTGTGTTGGACTTATCCATAAAACGAGGGGGATAACTATTGAGGTGATAGTGATAGGTGTCCCTAGTGTTCGAAAACACATGTACTCCAACATAGGACGAACACCTTCAATAACCACTCACACAACCAGATCAAAGATCGACACACCAATGTTTTGACGTGGCAAAACCCCTATGGGGAAACATCCACGACCCCAAACAATTTGACCACTTGGAGTAGTTTAATAATGCAAAAGAAAAATATTACAGAGAGATTTTACAAGAGAGTTTCTCACAATCGATCATCGACAAATGACCCTCCATGCTCTTTAAATAGAGATCATGGACCGATTGGGTGTTAAGCCACAAATCAATGGTCGTTAAGATCGAGGAGAATATGAACCATCGGATCACTCTATGTTGGGAACATATCGTGACCATCGGATTTCCTAACTACAAATGCATACTAATGCATACTAAAGAAACACACTAAAAAACACACTTTTACCTAACAACACATAAGATCAAGTAGATCTTAACTATCTCCTAAGTGTGTAAATATCCTAACATCCCCCCTCAAGAACAACTTGGGATAGGATTGAAGGATTTACAATAGTGACACAATAGGAGAAGGAAGGAGGCATTAGAGCCTATCCCGCCTTAATGAAAACTTCCTGGACTCCTAACATAGATCGAAGTTTGGAAAACTTCGCTTCTGTAAGAGACTTTGTGAAAATATTTGCAACTTCATCTGCTGTAGGGAAACAAAGCACTTCAATAACTTGATCATGAATGAGCTTTCCAATGAAGTGCATGTGTAGCTTAATGTGCTTTTTGCGTTGATGTTGAACTGGGTCTTTGGCGAGCTTGATGGCACTCTGATTGTTGCACCAAAGGCTGGTCGGATACTGTTGCTCGAATGCAAACTCGGAAAGGATTTGTCGAAGCCACAAAGCTTCATGACTTGCATTTATCGTTGCTCGGTACTCTGCTTCTGTTGAAGAAAGTGAAATAGCTTGTTGTTTCTTATAGGCCCAAGTGATAGGTCCTTAACCAAGGCTGAAAACATAACCTGCAGTAGACTTCCGATCATCAGGGTCTCCAACCCAATCTGAATCAGTGAAACCAACCAATAAAAGAGTCCCCCCTGAACTGTAATGTATCCCGAACTGAACTGTACCATAGACATAGAAAAGTATCCTTTTAGCTGCTTTCCAATGGCTTTCATGTGGTGTTTGCATATACCAAGCAACAAGACCAATAACAAAGGAAAGATCAGGACGTGTATGAGTCAAGTATAAGAGGCTACCAACTAACTGACGGTACAGGGTGGCATCAACTTCAGGAGAAGTACAGGTGGTAGTAAGCTTGACTCCAGACTAGAAGGGAGAAGGGGCTGGTTTACAATCATCCACGAGAAAGCGACGAAGAAGGTCACAAGCATACTTAGACTGGGAAAGAAAAAATCATGTATTGGTTTGAAAAATTTGGAGGCTAACGAAATAGTGAAAAACGCCTAAGTCAGTCATTTCAAATTTCTTCTTAAGGCTGGTTTTCACATGGTTTAAAAGTTTTGAGCCACTACCAATAAGGATAAGGTCATCAACATAAAGGACAAGGATTATGAGATGGCTTCCTACTTTCTTGGTATAGACATTAGGATCAGGATGGCATCTAGAGAATCCAGTGTCAATAAGAAAGCTGTCCATTTTGGCATACCAAGATCAGGGAGCTTGCTTAAGACCATAAAGAGATTTCTTAAGGTGACAAACAAGGCTAGATTCATTTTGGACATAGCCAAGAGGTTGTTCCATGTACATTTCTTCTTGCAAATCTCCATGCAAGAAGGCAGATTTAACATCCATCTGATGGACCTCCCATTTATGTGAGGCCGCAAGGGCAAGAACAAGGAAGATGGAATTCATTTTGGCTATAGGGTTAAAGGTTTCATTATAGTCAATTCCTTCAACTTGGGAAAATCCTTTGGCAACTAACCGAGCCTTATGTATTTCAACAGTTCCATATGATGCATACTTAGTTTTGTAGACCCATTTACATCTGACAAGTTTTCTTCCTTTTGGAAGAGGTACAAGATCCCAAGTATCGTTTGCTATTAAAGAACAATACTCTTCATTCATTGTTGTATCCCAATCTGGATGACCTGAAGCTTCTGCAAATGTCTCTGGATCACGAGTCTTTGAAACTTGAGCCAAAAGAGAAGAGGCTTGCTGGAACTATGAACGTGTTCGACGCTAATCTGAAGGATCACTGACAAGACCACTAGCTGCTTCTCATGTTGAACAGACCCATCTGGGAAGCAATGGAACTGGTGCTGGCTCAGGCTCAAAGGCCTCATCTAGAGGAAGGTGAGCATGCAGAGGTGGATTTTCATCCTCACTGTCACCATCTGAAGAAGAAACCAGAATAGGAACAAAAGAAGGCACAAATGTCGAAGATGGATCACACGCCAAAGAAGGCACAATCGCCGAATTAGGCTTGCAGGCCAAGAGATTTTCATCAAATTTAGCATCTCTTCTAATAATAATTTCATTACAATGTGGTTGAAGAAGTCTATAACCTTTGACATCTTCAGAATAAACAAAAAATATACACTTCTCACTTTTAGATTCTAATGCTTTCCTTTTCTCATCAGGAATGTGAGCCCATGCTATACTGCCAAATACATGGAAGTGACTTACATATGGTTAAATTTTAGTCCAAGCTTCTTCCGGTGTTATATTTTTAAGAGCCTTTGTGGGAGTGCGATTGACTATGTAATTTGCACAGTTGATTGCTTCCGCCCAATACTTTAGACATAATCCCTTAGATTGGATCATACAATTAACCATTTCTTTTAATGTGTGGTTCTTTCTCTCAGCATCACCATTTTTTTGTGGTGTATATGGAACAATGTGTTGCATTTGGATGCCCTGTGTAGTGTAGTAACTTGTAAAATTATTGTTCACATATTCGCCTCCATTATCTATTCTTAACTTTTGAATTTGATGTCCAGATTGCTTTTCTACAAGGGCCTTGTAGGCCAAAAACTTGTAAAAAAATTCTCTCTTAAGTTTTAAGAAGTAAACCCAAGTACGTCTGGAAAAATCATCAATGAAATTTAAGAGATACCTGCACCCAGAAAAAGAAGGAGAAGAAAGCGGACCACACAAATCACTGTGAACAAGCTAGAAAGGGCCCAAGGCATGCCAAGAGGCACGTTTGTCAAAATTGTCCCGATGATGTTGTTGGACACACCTACCACACTTAGAGGGGGTGGGGGGGTGAATGAGTGTGGGGCTCTTTTTCCCAAAACTTCCCTCTTACACAAAACACCTTAGTTAATATTCAATATTTACTCATTACCCATTGCTATCATTTATAACCAGTTAGATGTGAACATATACCAGCAACATATATCATCAATATATCATCAACAAGTCATCACCACAAGGAACACAAAGAACACAAGATGTATGTACAATTTTTCTTTTTATTATTGACAACAATCCGGGGGTTTTCCAACAACAACTGAATAGAGTACAACTCTACAAGAGCACCAACTCTATAATGCAAGATTCAACTTACACCCTCAGCACCAACTGAGATGAGGCAACAATCCTCAACAGATATCAATCTGCAAATAGGTACGTGATCTGTCAGTAGTGCAGCCAGCGTGTGTACATGCCCTGGCTCACTACAGCCCGCGTATGCACGCGACCAGTGTATACAACAACCTGCGTATACCTTCTGAGCTGTTAGGGTTTTTCCTTCAAGATCAACTCAGATTCTCTGCAATCAATATATCATTATCTTTTGTCTCTGACTATCCAATGTGACCACCAGCTAGTCACAACATCTCCAAGCTCTCCAATAGCTTGCTCATGCTCCACAGTAAATCAATATGAATGCTATCTCAAACATGTATAAACAACTAGTATACCATAATAATCATGTCATTACTGAATCCAAAGAGTACTGCTCACTCCATCAACCAAATCATCCAAACTGAACCATATCATGGTATCAGAGCCATACCAAGAATTCCTTAAGCATTCACAACACATCAAACAATAGTATCCATCAAGACAATAATGTAACCATACTAGTGTCTTAGTGATAGATCTGAGCCCATAGAATGCAAATCTGGAACCTGCCTCATCATCCAAGAGCTTGGCACCAACTCAAACACAAGTCTTTATCATTCCATCCATTGTACATGCCCTGTCCTCATACAGCCTGCGTGTGTACACACCCTGGCCCATTACAGCCCACGTGTGTACGCGCCCTGACCCATTACAGCTCGCGTATACCTCAGAAACTAGGGTTTCTGAAGCTCCGAGACTTTTGCCATCAAGATCTCCGACATTGTTGAAACTTTGATGCGTCCATGGGATCCTCCTCTCGCTTTCTTCCTCAGAATAGATCTTCAATCATGCTCAAGAGATCCATACCAAAGATGCTCTCACAAGAATCTCTCCATCAATACTCCACAAGATAACCTCACAAGAAGCTCTCCATTGATCCACAAAAGGGATTCTCTTCAAGATTGTACATCTCACAAGAGATCCTAGCTTCTTATTTATACTTTTATCTTCTAGGTCACTTAACCCAGTTCTAGGTTACTTAACCCATTTCTAGGTTACTTAACTCATTTCTAGGTCACTTAACCTATTTTCCTTATTTTAGGGTCAACCACTTTCCATAAATAAAAAGTTCACCAATATTTTATCATTTAAATATTCCTTTTTGATTTTGTTACTTCTTTATCATTAAATAATGATTTCTTTTTTTAGGTCACTTTGACTTCTTTGACCTTGGGGGCTTCAAGCCTTCATATGGGGGTCCTCCAACTTCATAAGGCCATAACTCTCAAACCATGAGGATTTATGTGACGTTCCACATACCACTGGAAATGACATGACAAGCACTATCCATCTATGATAGTTTCACCAATCACTTCATTGATATTCATCTCATTATTCCACATACAAGCATAGGTTTTCTCAACCACAATTCAACCACAAAGCGTCTTCCCGTGAGGGCTTTCACCATAAAGGGACCACTTTGGAGTTCATCCATTTGTACTTCTTATTAATCATGACAAGACAATAATGAGTCATCAAACTATGCATAATATATCAAAGAATCCATCTTTATCATGTATCAATGAAAACTCATTGATCCATCTTCATCTATGCATCATATCAATGATCCATATTCATCAATTGGTTTCCACTTTGACATCTATCATTCTCATCAAGGACAATACATATACATTGTTCATCAACCATCAATCAATAAATCCTTTGACATCAATCATTCACTTGACATCAATCAATCAAACCATTGGCATCAACAACAACATGATCCAACAAGCTCCCCCTTTGGCATTGATGGGAATACCAACATTAATGTCAACACCAATTAACAATTGTTGATGTCAACATGTAGATAAGGCATGCTCTACATCAATAGTCAATGTGACTATCTCTCCCCATCAATAAGATCAATCACATCAATGTGATTAACTCTCCCCCTTTGACATCAATGACAAAGGGCCATTCTCCTCTTGGGGATGCTCCCCCTGTCTGAGTGTCTTTGATCTTCCTCTAAATAATCTCTCCCCTTTTTGAACAACGAATATTACTCCGATGTAATGTTGAATATACATCGAACATACTCCCCCTATGACCATTGCTCTCCCTGGAATTATGCTTCTGTGCTCTTTCTTCAAATATAGGGCATCTGATAAATATCTCCTCCTAAAATCATGGGAAGAAGAATGACTCCCCCTATGGGTATGTCTCCCCCTATCGCCTCTGCAATATGATCATCATGCAATTGCTACTGCTCAACCGGATCATAGATCAACTTCTCTTTTAATGACGATTCTTGGACCTGTCCATGCATCAAACTTGTGCCATAACATACATCATGAAACAAAAGATATGTCAATAATGAACATAGAGAATCATGAATAAGATATCAAACAAGTACATCATGCACAACATCCATGTGCATTAACCATGTACGTCAACATATATCATCCATGGAATGTATCCACCATATGCCAACATGTGCATCTACCAATATGCCAACCATGTGCATCTATGAGTGTATCATCATGCATCATCTCTTGCACCAAGCAAGTATATCAACCATGCATCAACAAGATATGAATCCCCAATGATGTACAACATGACTATCAACTCAACTCACCAACTACATGTCTCAATATGTATCTCAACCACATGCAAAATGCATGCACGATGATATCCATATGCTTCCAATAATACATAATAAGATATATCAATGAAACTCAAATATGTACCAGCCATGTACTCCAACAGATCAACATCAATCCATACTCATGGGTTAGTGCCATGCACCCAAGATTTATTTTACATCGTCACCTTACATGATCTAACATAGAACCATGAAAACCTGCAACAAACAGTGTCAGAATCTGCAATAAACAATGTTAGACTCTGCAACACCGAGTTATACCAACATATCAAGCTGCAATCCATGTGCATTGCCTTTTTCCCAAGGCTTTGCCACATATACGCGGTCTGTTGCACAACAGCTCGCGTATGTACGCGACCTAGTCAAGGTTAGCATGCATATGTACGTGACTGATACCACTGTCACCCGCGTACCCCTTAGTAGATGACTTACTTGAGCTTCCCTTCAGTCTTTCATTCTGTTGTGGTTGCTCTGTCTTCTTCACTCACTTCTGTAAGTGTCTCTGCTCTTTAGAACTTGAGCTTTGAGCATCCATCTTTTAAAAAATGTCTCCTTTCCTTACTTCATTCCTTCTTCTAGCCATGCTATGTGAAGTCCTCATCATGAACTTTCTTCTTGTGTTCCAGCAATCTTGGGATTTGTGGCCAAATCCACTGCAGCTGTAGCATCTCATGGTGTTACAGTGAACAACAATGTGTCCTACTTGATCACATCTCCAACACCTTATGGTGTTATAAAATCTTCCATTGTATCTCCTTTCATAAGCTCTACATTCAAAAGATCTGTGACCATATCCATTACATGAATAACAATGCCCATGAAAAATACCTTCATACCTTTGCTTTGGTGTCCCAAGAGTAGCTTCTTAAGGTCTTCCTTGCTTTGTTCTTTCGAAATTTTCTTTGCCTTGTGTAGATGGTTGTTTTGCAAGATTGTCTTCCTTCTTTGATGGACTTACCTCATGCTTCTTTGAGGTGCTTGCTTCAACATATGTAGCTTCTTCTTTGTATCCAAGACCTGATTTATCAAGTGGTGATATTTGACTTTCCAAGATCTCATCCAAGATTTGTGAGCTAATCAAGAATTTGTTTGAATTTTCTACCTTCTTTCTAAGGTCAACAAGTTCAACTTCTAACTTACAACATGACTCTTCCTTTTCATTTATTTGATTCTTCAATAGTTCCTCTATTCTTTTGGCTTCTTCAATTTGGGTCTTTATATGGACAATGGTTTCAAAACTTTTGCTAATCTCATCATCTACATTCATATCTTCTTTTCCATTCTTTAGTCTTGTGATCTCTTCTTCTAATTGAGTCTTATTGCTCTCTTCTTCTTCCTTGAGCATTTCCTTTAATTTCAAGATGTGCCTTAGACTCCTCCTAAGAAACTTCTTAGTGTTATCCGAAAGATAGTTATAGTCTATATAATAATGATCACTTCTATATCTATATAAACCCTCTTCAACTTCCTTTTGAAGTTTTAATAGATTTTCTTCTATTCTTTTCATGGGATAATTACCATCAAACTTTACACAAACTGTTTCTGGATCTTCTTCTTCACTTCTAGAGAAAAATTCATCATCATCATTGCAATCAAAGGTTTTTGAGGGTTCTTTACCTTCATTTGAGATATCTTCACGTTCTTCCTTTTTGCCAACATCAACACATAATTCTTTGCCTTCATTTGAAATGTCTTCAAGATCTTCCTCTGTGCCATCATCACTTGATTCTTTATCTTCACTTGAAATGTTTTCAAGATCACATTTAGAAATAATATAATCAAAGGGTTTTTGGAGATTCTTTACCTTTAATGATCTTGATGGAGTGATCTTCAATATCTTCCTTCTCCTTCTTGCTTTGATATGTCTCCTTTAGCTTTAGCCATAGATCCTTGGCGGAAGTGCATTGTCCCATGCTCTCTTTTATAGGGCTTGAGAGTCCACTTAGAATGGTCTTGAGAGCCAATGCATCATTCTTCTTTCCTTCCCTTTGAGTTTCAAACTTTGACTTGTTCTTCAACAGAACTGATCCACCAATGGCTGCCTTCCAAATAGCTGCTCCCATTTCCTTCAAATGTATTCTCATATCTATTATCCAAGTAGAATAGTTTTCCTCATCAAGGATTGAAACTTCATCATCCATTTGTGTGTCTATGGATCTCCTTCAAGCTTGTTAAGGCTTGTAGTGAAGGCCCACTTTTATACCAATTGTTGGACACACCTACCACACTTAGAGGGGTG
>JASDQU010100916.1:147476-167590 GCA_032191745.1 Picea mariana | reverse complement strand
AACACAAAACACCTTAGTTAATATTCAATATTTACTATTTACTCATTACCCATTGTTGTCATTTATAACCAGTTAGATGTGAACATATATCAACAATATATCATCAACAAGTCATCACCACAAGGAACACAAAGAACACAAGATGTATGTACAATTTTTCTTTTTATTATGGACAACAATCCGGGGGTTTTCCAGCAACAACTGAATAAAGTACAACTCTACAAGAGCACCAACTCTATAATGCAAGACTCAGCTTACACCCTCAGCACCAACTGAGATGAGGCAACAATCCTCAACATATATCAATCCGTCAATAGGTACGTGACCTTTCAGTATTGCAGCTAGCGTGTGTACGTGCCCTGGCTCACTAAAGCCCGCGTATGCATGCAGCCAATGTATACAACAACCTGCATAAACCTTCTGAGCTGTTAGGGTTTTTCCTTCAAGATAAACTTAGATTCTTTGCAATCAATATATCACTCTCTTCTGTCTCTGACTGTCCAATCTGACCACTAGCCAGTCACAATATCACCAAGCTCTCCAATAGCTTGCTCATGCTCCATAATAAATCAATATGAATGCTATCTCAAACATGTATAAACAACTAGTATACCATAATAATCATGTCACTACTGAATCCAAAGAGTACTGCTCACTCCATCAACCAAATCATCCAAACTGAACCATATCATGGTATCAGAGCCATACCAAGAATGCCTTAAGCATTCACAACACATCAAACAATAGTATCCATCAAAACAATAATGTAACCATACTAGTGTCTTAGTGATAGATCTGAGCCCATAGAATGCATATCTGGAACCTGCCTCATCATCCAAGAGCTTGGAACCAACTCAAACACAAGTATTCATCATTCCATCCACTGTACGTGCCCTGTCCTCATACAACCCGCGTGTGTACATGCCCTGGCCCATTACAACCCGGGTATACCTCAGAAACTAGGGTTTCTGAAGCTCCGAGACTTTTGCCGTCAAGATATCAGACATTGCCGAAACTTTGATGCATCCATGAGATCCTCCTCTCGCTTTCTTCCTCATTATATATCTTCAATCATGCTCAAGAGATCCACACCAAAGATGCTCTCACAAGAAGCTCTCCATCAATACTCCACAAGATAATCTCACATGAAGCTCTCCATTGATCCACAAAAGGGATTCTCTCCGAGAATGTACATCTCACAAGAGATCCTAGCTTCTTATTTATACTTTTATCTTCTAGGTCACTTAACCCTTTTCTAGGTTACTTAACCCATTTCTAGGCCACTTAACCCATTTTCCTTATTTTAGGGTTAACCACTTTCCATAAATAAAAAGTTCTCCAATATTTTATCATTTAAATAATCCTTTTTGATTTTGTTACTTCTTTATCATTAAATAATGATTTCTTCTTTTAGGTCACTTTGACTTCTTTGACCTTGGGGGCTTCAAGCCTTCATATGGGGGTCCTCCAACTTCATAAGGCCATAACTCTCAAACCATGAGGAGTTATGTGACGATCCACATACCACTGGAAATGGCATGACAAGAACTATCCATCTAGGATAGTTTCACCAATAACTTCATTGATCTTCATATCATTATTCCACATACAAGCATATATTCTCTCAACCACAATTCAACCACAAAGCGTCTTCCCTTGAGGGCTTTCACCACAAGGGGACCACTTTGGAGTTCATCCATTTGTACTTCTTATTAATCATGACAAGACAACAATGAGTCATCAAACTATACATACTATATCAAAGAATCCATCTTTATCATGTATCAATGACAACTCATTGATCCATCTTCATCTATGCATCCTATCAATGATCAATATTCATCAATTGGTTTCCACTTTGACATCTATCATTCTCATCAAGGACAATACATATACATTGTTCATCAATCATTAATCAATCAATCCTTTGACATCAATCAATCACTTGACATCAATCAATCAAACCATTGGCATCAATGACAACATGATCCAACATATGTTTACTGAGAACGCAACCGGCATAAGCACCATCTCTGCATGAAACAAGAGGAAGAGCAGTCACCATCTGTTGATTACATAGTTGATGCAATGAGAGATAGTTTAGATGACCAAACCGCTGATGCCAAAGTTTTCTCAAGTCATCACTATGAGCAACAAAATCTGATGAAAAAGATGATGACCCAAAGTTGTCAAACTTGTACAACCTAGCAATATCATCAACAATTCCAGTTGCAAGAACATGCTTAGGATCTTTTAGATCCTTGATTACAACTTGGTGAGCTGAAAACTCTACGGTTTTACCTTCACCTGAATGAGTGATTTGATATACTGATAGAAGGTTACAAGAAAGACTTGGAACACATAATACATCATTGAAATGACCATTATCTACTTGAACTGTTCCAGATCCTACAACACTAAGAGATGTATCATCACCAACAAATATTTTATTGGTGTTACATTCATTTAGAGAAGAAAATATGTCTTTATCCTTAGCCATATGATAAGATGCTCCATAATCATTAAGCCACTCATCAAAAGAAGAAGTAGAAGTTGTTTTGAAGGAGAAACCAAAAGTGGAAAGTGCATGTCCATGAGAAGAGGAAGAAGAAGTAGAATAAATAGTGATGTTGTGCTTCTTCATCGATGCTTCTAAAGTTGCCATCTTCTTGAAACATTTGGACTCATCATGACCATATTTATCACAAAAGTTGCAATGTCTGTTAGTCTTCTTATTTTTATATTTTTCTCCTTTGTCACCATTAGGAATTGAAGTTGTCTAAGCGAGTTTGGGACCCTTATGTTGCTTGTTGTTGTAGCGAGGATGTTGCTTCTTGGGACAGTTGGGTTTATCTTTCTGCTGGGCAACTAAGGCTTTGTTGGAAGTACCTGTAGTGTTGATCACTCCAAGTTATACAAGCTTATCTTCCTCTCTAATCAAAGCAACACAAAAGGACTCAAGAGTGGGTTTTTGATAAGCTTTCCCTAGAGCCTCTCTCATGGCATAAAAGGTAGATACAAACACTGAATATGCACTACCTAGCTTAAAAAGAATAAGATAGATGCAACACTCTTCCTTCATTTTTATCTCACATTCTTCACATAAAATTCTGAGTGTTTTAAACTTAGATAAATAGTCTCCAACGCAAGAAAAATCACTTGGACTTAAGGTTGGTACTTGATTTTCTAATTGTTGTGCTCGAATAATATTGAGTTTACCCAACACAGATTCAATCTTTTCCCAAGCTTCTTCGGGGTCATCAATATCTTTAAGGTGGAACCTTAAATGAGGAGAGATGGACATTCCAATTAGTCCACGTGCTTCGTCACTCCTATTGGCCCATTTGACTTTATTATCATCATCAGTGGGTGTTTTTTCCTTTCCCAAGGTAATCCGGTACAAGCCTTTACTTCTTAATAAATCTTTCATATGAGATTTCCATTGGAAGTAGTTGGTGCTAGTAAGCAAAATATTACTAGAAGAATCCATATTAAATCTGTAGATAATATGGATTTAAAAAATTAAATTGATGTTCTGGATGGAAATATCTCGAAAAGTTAGGCGGTTTTAAAAAAAACCGGCACTGAAAATGGACTTCGGATGTGAGAGTTATACCCTTTTAAAAAAAAGGCATAAACGGTAACCAAAAGACCATGTGGTGGTGTAAGTTGATTTATGAAGTGACCCACTTTTATAAAGAGAAGTGGGGATCACTTTTACAATGAAGTTAGTTCATGCAAAATAAAATATTAAAGCTACTTATAGTGATTCACTTTTATACTTGAAGTGAAATACAATTTACAATTTTAGCATGAACTTTAAAAAAAAAAGTAACAAAAGAGAGACTTGAACTCAAGACCTCTTACTTAATAAGACAACTTTTAACCAAATGGTCTAGCAAAACATATTGTATTGTTTCACAAGAGGATTGTTGTTGTTGTAAAAAAAAACTATTTTCACACAAGAAAAAAAATTCACTTCTCAATGACAACAAGGGTTAGATCTCGGTTAGCTTACCCGGAAGATGCACATTTTCCTATCTGTTTCTGATTTTCTGAGATCACACAGGGCGTGGGGAAAAGAGCATACGTAGATATAAAAGAGTAGAAACTCAGAAACAAATAATATAAAACCAAAATAATACTCTGCAAAAAATTAAAAAAATGCGTATTCAGGCTTTATACCTCCGGATTTGACTGAAATGGTCGTATCTTGGGCAAACGAAAACCTTTTCGAGTGAAAAAAAAGTGTTCCTAACTCAAATGAGCGCTCCAGACGCAATGGAACAGTCCTTTCAGCCCAAAAATGTACTAAAATGACAGAAAAATGAGATGAGGCAGCTCAGCTTCACGATCTCGATCTACAACAGGAGCGGCTCTTCAAACAGGCTCTAATACCATGCTCGACAACACAGGTATTCCAACAGAGGATGAAAACCTTCAGTAACCACTCACACAACCAGATAAAATATCAACACATCGATGTTTTGACGTGGTAAAACCCCTACGGGGAAACATCCATGGCCCCAACCAACGCAACCACTTGGAACAGTTTATTAATGCAAAAGAAAAAGATTACAGAGAGATTTTACAAGAGAGTTTCTCACAATCGATCATCGGCAAATGACCCTCCATTCTCTTTAAATAGAGATCATGGAACAATCGGGTGTTAAACCATAGATCAATGGCCGTTAAGATCGATGAGAATATGAACCATCAGATCACTCTATGTCGGGAACATATCGTGACCGTCAGATTTCCTAACTACAAATGCATACTAATGCATACTAAAGAAACACACTAAGAAACACACTTTTACCTAACGACACATTAGACCAAGTAGATCTTAACTAACTTCTAAGTGTCTAAATATCCTAACACCTATTTGTGTCACACACTTCTGGTTTGGGTTGGGCTTTGCCCTAACTACAAATTGTGCAATAACATGACTAAACAATTAGATGGCCCACATTTAATAATGTATACTATACTTTTATCAAGAGATCAACTACTAGAGCAATTGGAAGCATTAAAAGTTGTCTGGGCCAATGAACTTAGTGATTCAATTGAGTTCTTTGAAGATGAAATAGAAAGATGGCTAGTTTGATATGTAAATAAGAACGAAGACATTGAGGACACGCTCCATCAATTAAGCCTTGATTTGAGAGAACTAGAGAATAAATTATTCAAAACTAAGACCAAATATGAAATAACGGTTGCTCCAATGAAGGAGTACATCGAACAATGGTTAACAAAGGCCTTAGTTAAGATAATTAGAACAAATGAGAAAGAAGTAGTTTAAGCATTTATGCCACCTCTAGCACAATAGCAAAAACTTACAAAAGACACCATAACAAGCAAATGATGGTTCAAAATTTCCATCACAACAAGTCAAGTAGTCACCTTGTTTTTGCTTTCACCACTTTTTCTTCCTCAGTCAATAGTTATTTTGCCTTTTTTGTTTCCATAATTTGTGAAACCAAAGGCTGACCCCTGACCGCTTTCTTTTGTCTTCCAGGTCTCTCTTCATTTTATGGTCCACGGGAGTCCCATCCCAGTCCTCTTTGAAGGACAAACACAATTTACTTTTATTGGAATCTCATGCATTATTGTTTATTTTTGTAAAGACACTTATTACTTTTTGAGGTTCCCAGAGAACTATTCGGAAACATAACATTATTAGTCTCTCAGACTTTAATTTCTAAGCATGAGATTTCAAAAGTGTATCTATCAAAATCTCTTTTGCATTTAATGAAATGATTATTTAAAGTTCTCTACCATATGCGGTCCATATTTTCCTTTCCTGTGTTGAATATTGTGTTTTACTTTGATGAATGTCGTGACGAAAATGTCATCTAATGATATTGTATAGTCTTTTGGTTTACAATCTTGTATTATAGTATAAATATGTGTTTTATATAAGATACCTAGTCCATTCTTGGGAATATCTTATGCATGCGAATATTTATTTCAAGAATAAAGCTTGGTCCTCTCTCATGCATTGTTTATATTCTTGCATGTTATTTAAAAATAGAAGAGTACCACCTCTCTAAAAATGCAGGGGGATTTATCCTCATGATTTTGTCTTTAAGACCTTAAGACAGTCTTTCAGATCAACACTAATCATGTTTAATATGCACAAAATAAAAAGGCAACTATCAAAACAAATATTTTTATCATTTTGGTTGTAAATCATCAAAATGCTTTAGATTTATCTTGGCTTTAAATACGTTTTATTATATATTTTGATTAGAGTGTTGATTCTGAACATCATGCCCAATATATTCTAACTCATCATGATCGAAATTAATATTCAACCCTTCATGGTTATTAAAAGGATCATACATAGCCACATACGATATTTCTGGCACTAAATCATCATCTTAAGGCACATACTTTACAAATGGATCTATACTCAACATGTGTTTAGCTGTATTAATCACAATAAATCCATTATCATAACCAATAACAATGCTCCTAATGCCTTATAGTAGAAACTCATACTACCTAGCCTTAAAGAGAACCACCATGAAGGATTTGAAGTCTAACTCCACTATCACCTCCAAATAACCACAATATCTCAATTTATTTGTCACTAGATGTTTATCACCCCTACGAGAAATATTTTTTAAAAACTGAAATTGAAGTTTATATTATAAAGGGGGCCATGCGAAAGCAACAATAGAGTAAAAAATATTTACAAAAGTTGGCTCGAAGCCCGCAGATACTCCTACTACTAGGATATTGGAAAAACATAGATAGCTCCCTATAATACTTCCAAATAGACTGGCTGCAAACTTATTTTACAAATTGTCCCATAAAAAAAACTATTATATAAAATATTTATCGGTGGACATATTCATTATCTGGAACCTCCTGTGCTCCACCCTAAGGCAGAGAATTTCCTTCAAGATCCATTGGAACTGTGTCTCACCGCCCATGTTCTTCATGTAAGTTACCAAGATGGGATATTGTTGAAGCCCGATGGTATGAAGTTGATTGAGAGCTCTGTGGCTATACCAATGACTTGAAGTGCTTACACTTCAATTCCAAGTTGTCAATGCATTGAATTTGAACCCTAAGTAGCTGGTCCAATTCCCACATTTTGGTCATAACCTACCGAAGAGCCAAATTATTGAACTCCCCCATTAGCTCATGCTGATGAAGTATGCATTTCACGTCACTCTAAGAAGGATCCATTTTATAATGAGACAAACAACCAGAACTGATGAGCCACAACCCACAACCACACCAACTTTCAAAAAGAACCAAAATAGGAGCGAGGAAAAAACAGTCAGGGCGAGCAGACCACCTCCCACAAGCAAACCAACTTCCATGATTGATAGAACTAAAATCAAGATAAAATTCTATAAAATTAAAATGCAAAAATCTAGGGACATGAATTCATAGATGACCATAATCAAAGGGAAAGACTCTGGTGACTAGGGAGATCCAAGTCAAGACCCAGGTTGTAACCAACATCGAATCAATATCTCCAAGAAGAAAAGAGCTCAATCCAAGAAATACCACGAACCCAAAAGAGAGACAAACCTCTCTTCCTCGGGAAGGAATTAACTCCATGACCAACTTCATAACAATGAATAACCCTCTATCGTACAAACCTGAATGAATGCTCTCGTCAATATTGAATCCATTAAAGTGTGTGAAGTACTGGATCATTTTGCCTCCCATGCCAACGAGTCGCCAAATGTCCCCTATATTAAATGCAGCTTCCATGTGAACTATGGGATGGGGAGCCTCCCCTTAACCTCATTTACTAAAGTTTCACCCTCTTCAAGGTTTGTGCCAACCTTAGCCAAACAATCAACACAAGAATTATGCTTTGGCAAGATGTGAAATAGGGATTATTCTTCGAATTTAGCTAGGAGATAAAAAAAACATGAGACAAAATGCTAGAGAAAATGTTGTTCACGATGATCATTCTCTTAATGACCATCCTGATCACCAACATGGAGTTGTCAAGAAAAACTTTCTTTTGAATCTGCATTTCTTTTGCTATTCTAAGGCCTTTCTAGAGAGGATAAGCCTCACCAAAGTTGTTGGAGAGGTTACCTAAACCCCAAACATAAGAAGCTAGTAAATTTCCTATGGGATCATAGATAATCCCCCCCACGTCTGTCGCCCCTAAACCCTATGGGAAATATTAGTCACTTACAACCTTTGTAGTTACTCCACTATTAGAACTTTTCTTCTTTTCATCCAAATCCTTGATGCGATACTTTCGTCCATTTCACGACATGGATTTATGATTCTCCTCCAACATCACATAAGTTAAGCAGGTATAGTCCATTCATCATTAAACGACCAAAAATGCAAAAAAAATATGACGAAGCAAATTTTAAAAATGGTTAATGCTTGCCTTTCTATCCTCTGCACCAAACATTAAACCAATAATGCTCGTTGAATCAATTCAAACACCCCATTCCATGAGAAACCATGGTAACTTCTTCACATTATTCTCTCCATATCTTCATGTAATCAAAGATTATTTGCAAATGTAAAGATGCATTGTGTCTCACTATTGACCACCTAAAAGAGATATAAATACCAATTGAAACTATAAATTATTTAAGTGCAAATATATATACAAAGACTGTATCTACATGGAAAATCATAAAAATTGAATTATAAGGGTCCATATACTATAAATATGTACAAGTGCCCCACCTTTCACTTTTTTTCTCTATATTTTTCCCAGTCAAAACCTCCCTTAAAATTTGTTGGTATAATTGGCATCCCATATGCAATGCACATCAATATCTTCATGTGGTAGATGTTCATTAATAAACGCTGTGTTTTGATATGTTGTATAGTGCTCAACCATTGACTTCTTTGAACTTGATATTTGTCTAACAAATCCATTTAATGGCTTCAAATGACTCTACACCAAACACCATTAACCTTGTTGTTAAAATAATTGATCTGCTCATTTTACCATAGAAAATATCACAATGTTGTCACCCAACCATAGGCACCCAACCACCCCCGAGCACCTTAACCTTTGACATAATTATTTATAAAATCCACACTAGAACCGACAGATAAACCCTAGCTGCTAACTACATCAACAACTCAAGAAAAGTAGAGCATTCCTTCTCCAAGGGTAACACACAGGAGAGAGAGTCTCCATATCCACAAAACAAGTACCATACACAACTGCAGCAACTACAACTTCACTACTCTCTCAAACTTGTGACATACTTAGAAAAAATATTACCAAAAGTATCACCAAGAATAGCACCAAGAGTTTCACCAAGAACCACCAAGAATATCACCAAGAATACTAGAGGTAGAGTGCATATCTTAGTCTAGATAACGCTAGAGAGAGAGAGAGAGAGAGAGCAAGACCAAGAGATGACCATACACCATTATTCCTCCTTGCATCTCCAACTATAGTTCTTCACAAGACTTGCACTTTGACTAGGTGTTCAAATAAGCTAAAACATCCTCTATTTATATTAATCTATCTAGTGACTTTTCTGGCTGGGCCGACCTGACTTTTTGGTAATGATATTTTATGTTTATCTTTTTCCTGTGGAGCCGACTTGTCTTTTTGGAAGATAATTTTCTAATATTATTTATTCTGCTAGGCCGACTTGTCTTTCTGGAAGATAATATTCTAATATTATTTATTCTGCTAGGTCGACTTGTCTTCTAGGGTTTTCACACATCTGTTTAGGGTTTCCCTTTCTTTGAGAATATTCTATTCTAGTCAAAGGTTACACGTGAAGGTTAATACCCCCCACAACTACCATAAAATAAAAAATCCCTCCTATCTAGGTAGGTATTAACGGTAATGGTCTTGAGAACACACAGACCATTTTGTCGATAACATCATCATAGCCACACAAGCTATCTCATGATCACAAAAATCAAACCACGAACAACATCATCACTATCCATCTAGTTGGAAATCATCTCCAACACTAGTGGTAGTCTCTGTGGCAATTAGATAGTAGCATATAACTGCTACAATGCCATCCAATATAACACAAGTTTTTCTATCCATAGTAGTATACAACTACTATCCAGTGGTATACAACCACTCCTAGTAGCACACGACCACTAACCAGTGACACACAATCGCTAATTGTGGAACACATCCACCGCAGTAGCATACAACTACTGTCCAGAGACATACAGTCTCCACATTAATCAAATCATATCATTTGATATCATCCTGCATCAACAATGTCATCAACTGCATCACCTCTAAGCCGCACTAGCATGATGCAAAGGCATCATATCTAAGTTGTACTGGAGTGATCTGTAGTATCATCTACATAATCTCTAATGTGTACTAACATGAACACAACTAGCATGATGTAGGTGCATCATATCTAAGTTATACTCGCATGATGTAGATTAGTGCCTCACCATGTCATCTCTAAGTTGTATGATTATATCTAAGTTGTACTAGCATGACATATGTAGCATGATGCCAATGCATCATATCTAAGTTGTATGCCACCTCTAAGTTGTACTAGCATGATTATATCTAGCATGACACAAGATCTCTGCATCATCTATAAGCTGTATGGTCATCTCTAAGCTGTACTAGCATGACATATCTAGCATGATGCCAATGCATCATATCTAAGTTGTATGCCACCTCTAAGTTGTACTAGCATGGCCATATTTAGCATGATGCAGCTCGCCAGCATCGTCTCTAAGATGTACTAGCATGAACATAACTAGCATGATGTCAATACATCATATATAAGTTGTATGTCCACTTCCAAGTTGTACTAGCATGATGCTCCTCAGAACACTGTATCATCAACAAATCCAACCATTTGTACCATATCTAAGTTGTACTAGCATGATGCAAGCATCATCTCTAACTTGTATGCCCATCTCTACGCTATACTAGCATGATACATATCCACAACTCACGGAAATCCCATGATGCCACATATCAACACTCCCTCCTAACCGAGGAAGACATCTCTTCCCTTTCAACCAAGGGAGCAATCTCTACAAGTCCCAACTTGTCCCTCAAGTATGCATGCTTTATATTGGACAGAGGCTTCGTCAAAATATCAGTTGTCTGCTCATCAGTGGAGATATACTCGAGAACCACTTCTCCCCTCTAGAATTTATCACAGAGAAAATAGTACTTGATCTTAATGTGCTTCGACCTGTCATGGAACACCAGGTTTTTTGAGGGCTTCACACAGCTTTGGTTATCACAATATATCACGCTCGAATCCAATACCTAATCAAAGAGTCTAGAAACCAACTTATAGATCCAAACTGCTTCCGTACAAGCATCACAAGTTGCAATATAATTTTGTTCTACAGTGCTGAGTGCAACAAAATTTTGTTTCCTGCTAGCCCATGATATCATAACAGATCCCAAACTAAAACACATACAAGAAGTACTCTTTCTGTTATCTGCACTCCCTGCCCAATCTGAATCAATAAATCCATGTAGTTGTACTTCACTGTTTGAGGCATATCTCAAACCATAAGTTATCATCCCACGAAGATATCTCAAGATATGCTTTGCAACTATTTAACGCTCATGTCTAGGTTCCACCTGGAACTGGCTCAACATGTTCACAACAAAGCAAATGTCTGGCCTAGTATTTACCAAATACATCAATGAGCATATCAACTGCTGGTACAGGGACGATTCTACTGGATCAGAATCAAAGTCTCTCAACTTCCTCAGATCCATTACCATGGGAGTTGTCATGGATTTGCAATCCATCATCCCAAACTTTTGAAGGATCTTTACAACATGCTTCCCTTGTCCTAGGAATACTTCACCACACAGTTACCATACTTCTAATCCCAATTAATAGTGCATGAGACCAAGATCCTTCATATCAAACTCTGAGGCTAGCTCCTTCTTACATTGAATAATGAGAGGCTCTGCACTAAGCTCTTGGAGCTTGCTTAAGTCCATACAAGGCCTTCTTCAATCTACATACATGGGTTTTTCTTGGGTGTACCTCAAAACCTTGAGGTTGCTCTATATATACCTCTTCCTCAATTACTCCATTGAGAAAGGTGGTCTTTACATCCATCTGATGTAAAATCCAACCCATGGATGCTGCTAGAGATATGATGTCTCTGATAGATGTATATCTGGAAACCAGAGCAAACGTCTCATCATAATCTTTTCCCTCCTACTTGGAGAAAACCACAAATCTACTGCATGCTTTATCTTGTAAACTCATTTAGGCACAATTTTCATACATCATTTTTCATGATTGATATTCTTCCATCACAACTTCCTTCTATTCTTTCTGATTTACTTCTTCTTCAAAGGTGGAGGGTTTTGTAACTGGAATACGGTTTTGACTTCTTGCTTTCTTTGAAAGTTCTATCTAGAGCACCATACTTCTCTGCATGATCTCACGATCTCAAGCTGGTCTTCTTTTCTTATTCTTATCTTGGTGTGGATCTTCATATCTCTGTGGTTCTGCCATGTCTAGTACAACATTCTTACCTCCCTCTGCAACTACAATCCTGAGAGCTGCAAGATCTTTATCATGGACCTCATCACGGTCCTGGCTACTTCAACCCACAGATGCATTGGTAAGTCTTAATCATGGATCATGGCTTTTACTACTTCCATAATTGAACAGTTCTTTCTTTCTTCCACATCATTCTGCTGAAGATTGTAGGAAGTGATGATCTCCCTCCTAATCTCGTCCTCTCTGCAGAATGTCTTGAGATCATCTGAGGTTTACTTTCCTCCATTATCAGACCTCAAGATCTTTAACTTATTTTCAGATGAGATTTCCACAAGTGCTTTAATTCCTTGAACTTACTAAATACTTTGCCCTTTTGCTTCCAAGAAACAAATGCAAGTTTTATGTGAGAAATCATCAATAAATGAAACATAATGTACATAGTCGTTTAGTGAAGGATGTCCAAAACTCCTCTTGATTTCCATGCTTCCTTTATAATTGATACTTGGTGAGACCATCTGCTTCACCACTGATGAAGTCATTTGCTCCATGCTTGCAACTGTCATTGTAGCTCCCTCCTAGAGCTATCACCTGTGACTTGCCTGGAACAATGACAATAACAAAGGAAAATAGTAGACAACATTTTTCAACACTCTTCCAGTGTTATGATCAATCATTCTTCCATAGTAACTTATTTGGAACAAACAAATACATCTCCATGGTACCCTCCATGAAATATTCTAAGTTAACCTGCCCGAGACAAGAACAATAAAGTATTTCCAGTATAATAGAATTTTCATGAGAACATATCTATGGTAACAAGAATGAATAACAATTTCATGATGATCAACATAGTATGATCAAGGTGGACTTCTCGAGAGCAAAACAAGAAATATCTCTCTAGAGGAGATGTTAGTTCATCTTGCAAACAAGTACAATAAGAATCTATTCATATCCCATCAAGTATTCATTACATCTAGCAATAATAGAACCTTTCAAAGTCTGCTTTCACAATTTGTAATGTAGCAACTATCAACCTTGATATGTGCAAATTGGAAACTTATCAATTTAATCAAACCTGGAACCTGAAGCCTTAATTGTTATGGAGGGTGTACTTGTTTCTTTGACTGCACTGAATCCAATATTATTGATTGGACAAGATCTCTTGTACATCCCCTGCAAACACATCCATGTTTTGCTAGATGATATAACTTGAAAATCATATACAAGTGCATAACTTGAAATCTTTGTAGCATCGTCCAACTTGTCTTCCAATCTGAAACTAGATAACATCTTGACAAGGAGAGGTTAGAAACTAAATCAGAAGGTTCAATGATTAGAACAAGCTAGAAATTATGAAATTTTTATTTTTGACCACATAATCAATTTAACTAGAAGTCAACCTTTGACTTTGACCAATCAAACTTTGACTTTGACTTTGACAAAAAATTCAAACCTAATGCTTTTTCTAGTTGAGGGTACCAAGAGGTGTGCTAGGTTAGGGCACACTAGAATGTCCAGGAATTAGGTCAAGCACTTCACTTAAGGTGCCTCAACAAGAGGGTTAGGGTTTCGTTGTTGCAACAAAACTCTGACTGCAACTGGTGCTGCAACAAGCAAGTAACCTCCCAATCTACCTTCTAGTGGTTAGAATGTTCAAAGATAGTGTGGGCCCATAACTTGTTAAAATAATTGATGTGCTTGTTTTACACTAGACAATATCACAATATTGTCACCCAACCACCGTCAAGCACCTTAACCTTTGACATAATTATTCCAGAAATTCATACTAGAACCAACATATAAAACCTAGTTGCTAACTGCAACAACAACTCAATAAAAGTAGAGCGCTCCTTATTCAAGGGTATCGCACAAGAGAGAGAGAGTCTCCATATCCACATAACAAGTGCCATACACAATTGCAGTAGCTGCAGCTGCACTACTCTCTCAAACTTGCCCCGTGCTTAACAAAAATATTACCAAGAGTATCACCAAGAATATCACCAAGAGTTTCACCAAGCACCTGTTGAACAACTGAAAGGGGGGGTAAATCAGTTGTTACCGTGCTTAAACAATTATGCTTCTTTTAAAAATCTTTACAAGGCACTCAATGATGATCACAATAATGCAAGGAAATAAACAATGGCACATTCAACATCAGTCACATATATGAGAAACACATAGACATATATTTCCCAAGGAAACCCATACAGGGTAAAAACCTCTTCTTCTGTATATCATAAGTATTATTTACATTCTTTACATTATCATACATATGAGCACCAACTCATTGTGAGGCTACAGCCTCTGGTTTTTGCAAGCTGCAACTTGCTGAGAGCACCAACTCTCTGTTTTTCTCTAGCACCCACTAGAAGGAAGCACCAACTCCCTGGTTTCTCCAGCACCAACTAGAAGGAAGCACCTACTCCCTGGTTTCTCTAGCACCAACTAGAAGGAAGCACAAACTCCCTGGTTTCTCTAGCACCAACTAGAAGGAATCTACAACTCCCTGGTTTCTCTAGCACCAACTAGAAGGAAGCTACAACTCCCTGTGTTCAAGCACCCACTTGAACCTTTGAGGACACCAGTCCTCCCTAGCACCTCCCTTCCACCCTAGATTATGAATATGAAATACTGAAACCTATTACAGTGATATAGTGTTCAATAACAACTTACCAATCTCATCACTGTTCTGCAAGATTTTGCTACTCAGACTTCCTCACTGTCTTCCAGCATGCATCCGCTGCCCATTCTGTTCTTCTACCTTTTGTGCTCTGTGTGCAATTCCCATTCAATGCACCTTTTGTTTCCTATCCATTTCAGCTGCTGCACCACCCCTTTACTTCCTCACACATGCATTACTTCACCTCAACAACAACAACCTCATCACTTCTCTGTGCCGTGTACTTATAGCTTCTATGCACCTTGTGCATGCAATGTACGCAATGCCTCTGCCTGCTCACAACGCCTTCATCTCCTCCACATATCGAGTGCTCTGTCTGATCATCATGGTAACCCTTCAGCTTCTCTGGCGGTTTTGCCCACGTGTTCAGTATCACTGGATGTCATGCTGAGATTCCTCAGCCTCTCTGGTAGTCGAGACTCTTCATCTTCTCTGCCTTAGACAAGCTTATCCTTTCTATTTTCAGCTACAGACTTCAATCCCCTTCCATATGTCAATCGCCTGTATCAATAATCCTCAATCCACTGGAAGATGCCTTGAGACTTTTCATCTTCTTTGGCGATCACACTTAGTCCTCTTCAAGTCCTCTGGCAGAGATCATCATTTCTTTTTAGCTGTTACACTGAGAAGCGCAAAAGTAGCCCTGGGATCTTGTTCAACTTCACCTGCACCATTGGATTGAATTCATAGAAACTTGCGTTTACTTCGCCATTTCAGGATCCCTGTGGTAAAGATTTCATTACACTCCATGTCCCGATCCCCGAAACTCCGAAATGGAGCTTATATGAACTGACTCCTTCCCTTCTCGTGACCACCGACGGTGACCACAGGCTGTACCAAAAGGCGCTTCATATTTCGCGAGTTTATAAACTTCATCGAGTCTGATCGATGGTTGAAATCTCCATAGATCCGACGGTCCAGATCTTATCACGATCTCGCATCTCGCAAGTTTCCACACCATGCTCCGTTGACTCTAAGTCAGCGAAATTCCAATCCCTTGCCACTTGTCCTATGATTCGATGGTCTAGATCTGATCTTGATTCAATGGCTAAGATCATATCGCGATTTCAGGGTTCGCGACTTCGAGACTCCTATGGTAGGAGTTCTTGACATCTCCATCTCCCGATTTCTGAAACTCCGAAAGGGAGTCGGATCAATGGTCCACATAACCCCCTGAGATGGACGGTTGACGGGATTTTGGCGTTTCACATTTCACGATTTCAACATTCTTGTTGTTAAGTGTTCTTTGACAATTCAAAGTCCTGGTATCCGAAACTCTGAAATGGAGTTTACTTCAGGGTTTCACATTTCGCGAATTCGGCAGGTTAGGGAACCCTATTCCTTTGAATTTCTAGTCAGTGAAACGATGATCTTTCGCCACGTGTCCTACCCGTAAATGGATGGTCCTCCTTCTTTCGGGATTTTGTACAGCCACTTCTCCTTGCACTTTAAAGAACGTGCAGGTTCTCCTTGATCCAATGATGGTCGGATCCCACGCTTGGATCTAACGCTTGAGATCTGTCCTCCTCTTCAGTGCACTCTTCTTGTCTACATTCAGATTTGATGGCCATTGGGAATTCAGGATGGGATCCAACAATCATTGACGCTTCTCCTCCCGAGCTTACACATCCTCCTTACTTGGGAGAATTTCTAAGTGTCAAAGGCCTCGACCTTTGATCCGCCAGAGATCCTGAGTACGCTATCTCTCTTGAGCTTTGGCAGTGAGTTAACCTCATCCCTAGTGCACACCTACGCACTACGTTTGACTCTGTGCTAATTCCTCCTGAGCTTACTTTGTCCTTGTTTTGCCTTCGCTGCATACTTTGATCTTGCCATCAATGACAAGCACATACTGCCTGTAAAGCATGCCAACCATCCTCTGCACTATCTCTTCTGATCTTATCGAGCTTGCTCTGCAACATCTTCCCAAAATACTTCTGGTGCCCGTCTGTTACATTCTTCCTGTACTCATGCCATCTTCGTTGCTGTACTTGCCATCAATGACAAGCATATGCTGCCTGTAAAACATGCCAACAACACCACCAAGAATACTAGAGGTAGAGCACATATCTTAGGCTAGATAGCATTAGAGAAAGAGAGACCAAGATCAAGAGATGACCATATGCCCTTATTCCTCTTTGCAGCTGCAGTTGTAGCTGCAACTGCAATTCTTCGCAAGACTTGTGCTCTGACTGGGTGTGATAATGACTTGAAATGTCCTCTATTTATATTATTATGTCTAGTGACTTTTCTGGCTGGGTCGACCTGAATTTCAGGCAATTATATTTTATGTTTATCTTTTTCCTGTGGAGTCGACTTGTCTTTCTGGAAGAAAATATTCTAATATTATTTATTCTGCTAGTTCAACTTGTCTTCTAGGGTTTTCACACATCTATTTAGGGTTTCCCTTTCTTCCCGAATATTCTATTCTAGTCAAAGGATACACGTGGAGGTTAATACCTCCTACAACTACTGTAACATCAACGCTTGTGTGTATAAGTCCATGGATTTAAGTCTATTCACCAACTACAATGTCCTGTGCATTGAATATGTTTGGACATGGATAACTATGCATTTTCACACATTAGACATGGAATTTATCTCTTCTAATACTTGATATCTTCTTAGTGGATTTCTTTAGATGAAAACCACCTACGTGTTCCAATAAAAACACATGTTAATAAAATAAGATACAATGAACCCTTAACTAGGGTGATTTCAACTATATAAAAAAATAGATTATAGCTTTCAACTTACCTTATGTACTTGCTTTGTATGTGTGTTTGTGCGCATGTGTGTGTAACTTGCTTTATGTTGTTATCAAAGTTGTCAAGGAGTGCAAGAGGTAGAATGAATTGTAGCATAGAAGGATGTATTATATTCACACAATAAGAAAAAAAATAAATTTATTACTAGAAAATTATGTACATATTAATTTGAATTCGTAACTATTAGAAAAGTCTAAGCCTTCATAAAGGTATGCCAATTGTGCATTTTTTCCTTGTTGAACTCACTTTTTTTTGTCAAAATTTTAAATTTTTGCAGCAAAACCAATGGGAAATTTAATCTTTGTACAACATGTTATTCTTTCCATCTAACATTCTCCATAGGCATTATGTGACATTCTTCCCAATATGCATCGTTTCAAACAAATAAGTTATTGGCAGATGATCATAGTACCACAAGGGATTGAATTAAGTGGAATATTGCTTCATACCTTGTCGAATATTGCTTAGTATATAATAGCTATATATATAACCTATGACAAGTTACATACATGGATATAGTTGAAACCAATTTCTTACCGCATAAACTTTCATCATAATCATTTTCCATTGTTGAGGTGTCATTCTTCGAGGTTTTATTATTACATTCTATCTCGTCCTTCCCCTGGAAAACATGTTTTTCTGTTGTTTGGTAGCTATGGGTTTTAGGGAGGAAATGTTTGTACTCATCATACACCTCCTTTCGTGGACAACTCAAGCCTCGAGATGCCTATTTGGGTTCACATGTTGGACAACCATATTTATCCTTTGTTTGAATCCCCACAAGATATAAATTACTATTATTAGTGAACCAAATATTTCATAAAAGTGCACAAGAAAATAAAGCAAATAATTCTCAACCGTGCTTTATATAACAAAAAATATGGTAGTCCAAGGGCACCATGAATTGTCCATGTAAGTATTCAATTGAATTCAAATCATCATTGCCCTATTGGTTGGTGATGCCATACATAGTGGTGACATCCCATAACATTTGAAGTTTGTAAATAAGAGGCTCAATATCTATATACATATCTCTAACTTGATATGTATTGGTTCATTCCAAAACAAATGTATTCATTACCTTGTACATGCACGATAACATCTAATAAACAATAAATTTGAAGTGGTGTGTCGTAAACATATAAAAATTAAATACCCAAAACAATCAATGACATCATTGTGTGCTCCTTCTTCATCGACATCCAAGGAGAAAGGTTTTTATTTATAACAAAAACTAGCCACACCATGTAAATGGATCTAAGCTCTGCAAACAGATTAAGACTATTAGTTGCCAATGAAATCTCATCATTACGAGGTTCATCTCTAAAAATGGACCATTTTTCTTTGATGTCCCTAAATGTAAAACCCTCTACAATAATTCATTTAACACCATCATGACTTCTAATCTAAGTATGATAATCCATAAACCATGTTATGTACTCAATTCCACAAAGTGGGCATTGCCTAAAAAATGTGTGAGGCACACACTTCTCAATATGTGTGAGACAAATTATTTAGCTATGTTAGGAGAATATATATATAAATATATATATAGTAATGAATATCTTTTGTTACATCCTTATTACAATAACTGAAAATAATCACCAACATTTTTACAAAGAATTGCACACCTTAGTATATGTATGAAAAAAAGATTGAAACAACATTTAATACCTTCAAGTTCACGAAGAACAAAATGAAAAAGAGAATTGACTTGTTTTGGACCCTTTGCTTAGGGGTTTATTTGCCAGATCAATCAAAGGGTTATTATGAATCTTACCATCACCATACATCTGTGCAAAGGTGTCACGAATCAACCTATTTCTCCCATCATTCACAAGTATATCATGAACTCTATCTACCAATGTATTTATGTGTGAACACCAGGAAACCATATTATTAGCTTTATTTATTGCACTCTCACAATTGCTTTTAACCCTAGTTGGAATTTTTTCTTTGTGATAAAAAACAAAGAAATATGATTTGTGTGTGTGTGTGTGTGTGTAAATTGGTTTGAACTAACCAGTTTCAAGGTCGAGAACATTGAGACGTCATGGGTTCAAGTTCGGTAGAGTGCCTGTTAGTTAGGAGTACATGTTGTACTATAGGGGAATTTACCTCCAACGCCATTCAAAAATTGTGAGGAAGCGTCCAGAGGGATATATATATATATATATATATATATATATATATATATATATATATATATATATATCA
>JASDQU010100916.1:131282-147460 GCA_032191745.1 Picea mariana | reverse complement strand
CATGAAACAACAAACATACATACACATATGTATGTATGTATTTATAGTTTCACACAAGAGGTTGTGGCGTGTTGATCTCTTTTCCTATTAAGGACAAGAGTCAACCTCGTAGTTGCATTCTCATGGAATTCTAGAGATACCCTCTTCATTTTTATAAAGGTGGTGCTCCTCTTTCTCACTCAGATTATAATTTCTTTTATTTAAGAAGCAATTGATTTATCATTCATAACATCAACACCTAAGAATGGACTAGGTGGTAAACCAAACACATAACAATGATTTAAATTAAAATACATGGGATAACTTCATCCATTCCATCAGGTCCATTCATAAAGTAAGAGGGAAATAATTCAAAGCAAGACACATAAGAAAAAAAATAAAGTGAAGGTCCAAAACATAGGTCTTTAAATGATTTCAAATTTCATAATGATGTAAAGGAGGCACATACTCGACATCTCATGCTTTAATGAAAGTCAGAAACCACAAAAGTTATGAGCTCCAAAAATAGCTCTCTGTGAAAATTCTTGAAAGAATATTACAAATTGATTGTTCAAAGATCAAATAAAATGTGTGCAAAGGCAACACTACATAATACACATGATACTTAAACGATAAAATAAATGCGTTCATCCTATTGGAATGGAATGGGGCTCCCGTGGACCATATATATGATAACAGAGGTAACCTCAAAGAATAAAGGAAACACTCAGGGATCGACTTTACAAACAAGCAATAGGAAAATAAATCTAGATGACCACGAATTGAGATGAATGAAAGGGAAATGATTCAGAAAAACATGTAGTCACAAAAAAATGAAAGTGGAGAATGATTGGTGGATGTATCCTCTCATGTCTTTGGAAAAATCTTTACATATATAGCCCAAATTCAACCCTTGCTAGTGCAACCACTTCTTGGAAGTTACAAAGGATTAATTATTTCGTTTAGCGAATTCTTGAGCCAATTTTCAATATAATCCTTTAATGGTGAAATCGTTATGCCTTGTTTGACCCAAAGAGAAAATAACTCATCCTCTATTGCCTTGCATTCAGAGTATAATTCTTGTACTAATGCTAGATGATCTTCATTATCATTAACGAAGCTAGCCAACCATCATTTAATTTCTTCTTCTTGAAAGTTAGTGAGGTTATCGAACTCACTACCCCATGAAATCTTGAGTAAATTTAACTCAGATTCCAGTTGTTCTTTGGTTGGCAACGCAGATTCTCTAATCAGAGATGGGCCCGCGAGTTCTTTGAATATTTCAAGTGACTTTAGGAATAAGTCACTTCTTTTTCCTTCCAAGCTTTTACAAGTAGCAATTAGTTTTCGAAGGATATCTATCCTTGTGAGCCAACCAACTCTTATCTATTTTTTTCTGTTCTTGGAAGGTAAATCTTGATGCTTCCTTGTGAACTCGTTCATATCTAAAAGCTCTTGATATAAATGTATTTCGAGCATTTTTATAAAAATATTCATCATTTTCCAAGTCTCGTTGTAGATAATTTGTAACAAAAGAAATCCTTTGTGCTAATTTTCTTAAATTTGTGCCTATCTTCCATTCTTTAAAAACAGTGTTGAGCCATTTACTTATGTTCTTTGCAACATATGTTTTGATGCCAATTAATAGTTTGGAAGCTTTGTTAACTCAAAATATTTTCTCTTTGTTGAGGGATCTTTACCACTTCTGTAAAAGGAAGAGTTATCCTTAGCTTACTCAAGTCCTCTACAACATTGTATTTCATTTGGGTAGGTTTTGACATCAGGTGTTGCTTCTTGCTTCCAGCGCTATCTATTACATTTTCATTTTCATTTTTCTCATTCACCTTTTGTTTATATTTTTCCTTTTCCTTTTCAAATCATTTTCATTCCTGGATTTATTTACAAACACACATGTTTGGGCAACATTCTCTTGCGAGTCAGGGTCATTGTCACCTTCTTCAAATATATACATGGACGTCTCACATCCATCCATCTGTACAGTTTTATAACTTTCATCAAGTAAGTAATCGTTCCCTTGCTCAACCATTTTCTCATCATATACATCATCCGGAACAACTACACTTGGGATTGGTTTCCTGGGAACCCTTTGTCTTTGCATATTATCAACGTTTTCAAACCTCACTATGTTTTCTTGGGGAGGGTTCCTTCTTTTCTCTTTGACCGACATTCTCGAATTTGCTACATAATTACGCCCCCTTCTTAATATGGTTATCTCATTTTTCATTTGCCTGATGGTTCTATTTATTTGTGCAATTTCAATTCTTTACTTAGTTTCTTGTGCTGCAACAGGGTCTACCTTCACATCTGGTATGGTTCCCTTAAAAAATCCTCCTCCAATTGTTTGATTTTGGACCGATCGTGACTTTTGTTCTTCATTCTTTCTTGAGCTAGAGGCTCTTTTATCATCAATATTTAGGCCTCCCAGCTGCCTCTTTATATTTCCCAGGATAATATCGGGGTCAACACCCGTCTCAATCATAATTTCTTCCATCTTAGTGGCCTTAATCATTGCTTCCTCCAAGGTATCCATCTGGGATGTTCTGATAACATATTTTACATTTTGGGTATCATATTCTTATAACAACTAAGTATCACTAGATGATTAGGTATTTTATCTTCTGTAATCTTACTCAAGGTTTTATTGAACCTGAGATTAAAATATTGTATTCTCTCATTCTTCCTCCAACCAATCTGGGTAAAATTAGTGAGAAGGGTATGACATGCAACTGGAGGAGCGAACATAGTCATGAACATGGCTTCGAGGTTGTTAAATAAGCCATTTGACCAAGTGGGTAATGTTGTATACTATTCATAGTTTCGTCTTGATAAGGTTTGAAGAAATAACCTTACTATCACATCATCATATTCAACACGATGAAAATCACAAACCTTAAGAAATAAATTAAGGTGTCTTTTGGAATCAATTGTTCTGTCTCCGAAAAATTCTTTCAAGGTACCCTTAAGGAGAACAGGGAGGTCATGTTGCTCACCTCGAATATTTAAGGGGGAATCTCTTATTCTTATTTGGTTTCCAAGTATTAGGTCTTCTTGATTTCTTACACCACCTCCTCCACCTCCTTGTATTTCTTCATGAGGTTCTCTTCATGGCTCTTCTCGTGGTTGTTTGTTTCTTCCTACAATGTCAAGAGATATTTCAGGAATATGTTTTCCACTTCTTAGAATACATAGTTGATTGATTTTACTTTTGGTAATGGGTCCCTTGTATTCATCTAGCTTCAATCCTGACCTTGTTCTTGTGCTTCTCGAGCTAGTCTTTTGTTTCTTCAGTCTTGTCGCTAGTCTCTCCTTTGTCTACGAAGGATTTATCTTTCTTCATCTTGGACCAATTTCTACCAAGATATTTCCAATTGTTCCCTGGTCTCGAATGTCATTATTACCCGAATATATAGATGATGTAAGATGCTTCATTGATTATTTAATCCAATTTCCAGGTGAGGTTGATCAGCCTGGCGAAAAGTCATGTATCTTTCAAAAATGCTAAACAGATTTCAAATTTTCAGGCGTTCCCTAGTATGGTCACCAAAAATGTCGACGCTTGAATCTATTAGGACTAAAACAAAAACATCATGGGGATACAAATCCCCCTGCATTTTTATAGAGGTGGTACTCTTTGTTTCAATATTTTCTTGAAATTCTAGATTTTCAAAATAACATAGGACTTTGAGAAAGTCCACTGTGATATTCAAAGAAATATAAAGATTGTAGTAAAATAAAAAGTTTTGTTTTTAAAGAGATTTCCTGAGAAGTGACCAGGAACCTCACACATCGCATATTTGAAAAAGATAAACAAAATTTCCTCACATCTATAATAGTTAAAATAAAGATTTCTGATCACATAAAATAAAAGAAAATGGTCTGCACGCATAAGAGAACTTTAACAGAGTAAGCAAATGTGGATCTCAAATAAAGAAAATGATAGATCCATCTAAAATATTTTATACTCAAAACTCAGAGTTATAAAATAAAGTCAAAACTGATTCTGAAATAGTTCTCTTGGGATTTATGAAAAATATAGAGTCCGTTACAAAGCTTTGAAATTTAAATGCGTTTGTCCTTAGGACTGGGATTGGGGCTCCCGCGGGCCATAAAAAAAATATAAACAAGAAGTAAGCTGTGGAAAGAAGATGGTGGGTGATGACAGAGTAGCAAGACCTGGAAAGAAGACATGAAGGAGTTATTAGATTTCAGTTAAACCTTTCTAGTCAAAGAAGCAGTGTAACTGGATGAAAAAATGATATAGAAAGCAAGATGTGATCAACATAAACTTACTATGGTTGTCTCTCCCTTGTTCACTTGTTTGCTGCTGTCCTTTTATTTTCCTCATTGACGATTATAAGAACCGTCTCAACTACTGCTTCTTGGCCTTCTTTAGTTAATTTATCAATTGTTTTTTTAAACCAATCTTCAATGTAATTTTTCATTGGTGCAAAATGTATTTCATGCCTGATTTTGATATTGAATAATTCTCCTTCCAAGTCTCTTAAGTCATGAGAAATTCCATGTATTGCCTCCTCAATATCTTGATTTTTCACAGAATAATCAACCAACCAATTATCTATTTCTTCTTCATTATATTCAATTATGCCATAAAAAGTTTCAGCTCATAACTCCTTTAATATCTCAACTTGTTCATCAAGTTGTTGCTTTGTCATAAACATTGAATTGAGAATTAACTTAGGGTCTTGTACCTCATCAGTGCTTCCTTCCAGATCTATCTCCGTGAGTCTTTTAAACAATTCTTCTCTTTTTACTATGGCTTCGTTGCATGCTTGGACAATGTTATTCAAATTCTTGATCTTTTCTTTCCAACAAGCATTTGGCTATTTATTTCGACTTGGAGAAGGTATATCCTCTTCTATTCTTTTCAATTCTGTCATATTTGAGAATTTTATTCCTAATGGAAAGACAACATGAGTGTAGAAATCTTCTTCATTCTTTAAATCAGCTTGCAGATACTCATGAAAAACATGTACCCTTGAGCCGAAAGAAACAATATTTTTTGATACCTCCCATGCTTTTGTTATCAGTGGCAATGCCTTTTTAATGTTTTTCTCTACATAAATTCATGGCATAGATGCATTTCTCCAAATATTCAGGCAGGAGGTCAAGCCCATTGTTATGTTTCTTCAAAAAATCTCTGCAATCTTTTCCTTTGAAAGTAAGCGTCGGCTCTAGGAGCTTCAACATCTTGCGAAAAACTTACGGTGAAAGGGAAATAAGAGAATGATATTGGAGTTGTATAATTCTCTGGCTTGGAACGTACTTGTCCACACACCATGCAACAAGTTCTTTACACTCAAAAATCTCAGGAACACACCCATCGCGAGTAATTCCATATGCCCAAATTGCGTCTTTTTGTGCAGGAGGAGAGGAACAGTCGGAATATGCCCTTGACCACTGGAAGTTCTGGCCTTCATGACCAAAGATATTTAAAGTATCACCATAAAACTGTTGTCTAGCTGATGCTGCCATAGATTTATGGGAGTATTTCTTCACCTGGATAATTTCAAATAAATCTTTTCAGAGAGATGATGATAATTTAATCCCTTGGAAAATGGAGATTTAATGCAATTTAATGAGTAATTCCTCGAGCCTTTTGCCATTAATGATGATCTTTTCAGAGCCTGCACAATCAGTTGTTAGAATTAAACAACACTTAATGCATATTGGGAAAATCAAGAGAATGGCAAGGAAGAATGAGAGTGAGTTTGAATATGGAGCTTTTCATGAACCCGCCAACCCGGGAACCCGCGAACCTTCGATTATGGATGATAAAAAATATGTTAAGTGTAGAAAGGAAATCGATCGGACTTGCATGAAAAACGAATAAATACTTAGGGGATTGACACCCATGACAAATATGATGGTCAAAATGTAGGTCACAGAACTTGGGGTGCAAAGTGAAGATCACAAAACTTGGAGGATGAGGGATTGAACTTGCGAAATCGAAAAAATGGTTAAACGTAGAAGCAGACTTATGACATGGGAAAGTGGATGGAGATGAAGGTCCCCCAACCTGTGAACCCATTGATTACTAAAAAATTACTACGTATGGTAACTAGAAAAGGAGAGAAGAAAGGATAAAAGAAAGAGGGAAACAAGGGGAGGTGAAGAAGAGGGAAAATAAATGGAAAAAAGTTGGGAAGATAGAACGAGGAAGGAAAACATGGAAACATGAAATGATCTCAACAACTAACTAGTTTCAAGGTCGATATCATTGAGAGGTCATGGGTTCAAGTTCGGTAGAGTGCCTCTTAGTTAGGAGTACATGTTGTACTATGGGGGCATTTACCTCCAACACCATTCACAAATTGTGATGAAGCGTCCAAAGGGATATATATCTATATCACGAGGTAAACTCATGTCCTTAATAGGAGAATAGAACAACACACCACAACCTCTTGCATGAAACTACACACACACATATGTATGTATAGTTTCATGCAAGATGTTGTGGCGTGTTGATATCTTTTCCTATTAAGGACAAGAGTCAACCTCGTAGTTGCATTCTCATGCAATTCTAGAGATAATATTCATCATTTCGATCATTTTTATAAAAATATTCATCATTTTCCAAGTCTTGTTGTAGATAATTTGTAAGAGAAGAAATCCTTTGTGCTAATTTCCTTAAATTTGTGCCTATCTTCCATGCTTTCGAAATTGTGTTGAGCCATTTACTTATGTTCTCTGCAACATATGTTTTGATGCCAATTAATAGTTTTTCAACTTCGTTAACTTTAGAGGATGTACATGGTGTTCCTTTTGGATTTGGTTATGGGACAACAATAGATAAGGGTTCAACAAATAGTGTTCTAGGACTCAAAGCGTCCTCCAACTCACTTATCCTCTTCTTCAGTTTAAATTTCTCCAATTCTCGCTTTGTAATTAAATGGGAAAGAGCATCACCCGTAGTAAAATGGAATTTGAGAATCCTCTTGGGCCATAACCTTGCAATGGCAACCTATGAATTCCGTTTCTTAGCAACCTTCTTAATTTTAATATGAATCTTCTCTATTTGTAATTTTATGGCCTCTTTATTATATTCAGTGTTATGTAATGTCAAATATTGTTCCTTAAAAACAATTGGTCCCTCATGGGCCAACTCCTATGCAATATCCTAGTTTTGATCCATCTGCATTACTGCGCATTTAGGCACTGCATTGATGTTATCATATTCCATCTAAATTGTATCTTTTCCCAGGTCTTCCGAGTTTCAAGTACTCTTATTATTGGTGCTCCTTTTTATTTTTGTAAGTGTACAAAAGTGTGCTTTCTCCATATTAAAATGAGGGGGATCAGTTCCGTCACCTCCTCCCATGCATCCTTCATTATTCTCTTTTCTACTTGCATTAGGATCTTGGCTCTTTTGAGTAGAAGAGGAGCTCCTATGGGGAGGGGGGTAAGAATTAACATCAACACTAGTTGTAGTTTTACCCCTATGTTTATACTTAGCTTGTTGACACCCTTTTTTACCTATGTATTTGAACTAACCTGCATGGCCAAATCATCATTATAAGTTGTTTTTTCCTTCTTGGAAATGGAACTGCTAGTATTGGGGTCATTATCATCAACACCTTCTATGATTTCTTGGATTCTCACAAAGGAAGCACCATAACCAATTGAAGACAAATGGGCCAAAAAAGTTACCTCTGGGTCAAATCATATGACAACTTCAACTTCTTTTAAATGAAATGAATCCAACAATTCAATTGTTTCAGCAAAATGAGTTAGACCTCTGATTAATATATCAAAAACATGGAAAGGTAAAGAGATAAACTGACATTTCCTTTTCTTGTCGAAAAAGGAAGACCATGTTTTGTATTGTCTACAGACCTCGACTAAAAAATACTTGTAACAAACAAAATGAGAAAGTAGGAAATGATTTCCTTCAAACTCACACAATTTGATATAAGTGAACTCTTCTTCATACACGTGAATTCCCTTTCCTTTAAGAAAATTGAAGGCTACGTTTGTAAGTCTCATTGGCTATGTTCCAATAAGAACAGGTCTAAATTCCCTAACGAATTTATCTTGTACTTGAAAGAAATGAAATGACGCCTTATGTCTCCATAATATAGGGTACCAAAACTGAACTAGGTCATTATCAATATCAACATTATCCCTTGGGGTAAGTCCTTCAAATACATTACAATATACCAAAGCAAAAACCAAATATGAGGTCATGAAGAACCTCTTTGTCTTCATAAAACTTGAAAGCTGATAATAAATTTATTTTGAAATGATTTCAACCTAATCAAAGACTACTTTCATCCAAACAGAGAAGTGCAATACATACAGAACATACCTCGGAATATAGGATGTAGTATCCTGTCTTACAAGCCATGAGAAAATCTAAGCAAAATCTCGATTATATGGGTTGGCATTACAAAAGATTGTGTTAGGAAATCCTTTAACAAATTTACTCCACCACCTTGCGAGTCAAGAAAAGAGTTAGCGTCTTGAAGCATGAGAAATTTGTTTGGAGTGGGGAGTCGCCACATTTTTATAAATACATTAGGGGTTAACAAGATGGGATTCCTCCCATCTACCAAAAATTGAATCATTATGTGCTTAGCGTCAAATCTGCTTGTGCACCAGGAGACAAGCTCTCTGAAATCAAAAGTTTATAGCATGCAATTTGCCTTAGCTAGAAAAGTTGTCTAAATATTATTGGTAAGTTTTTTTCTCTCGGGTGAGGTTAGAATTGTTGATGATTACAACTGCGTGAGGCATCCTCCAAGACACAGATTGAGTTGGGTGTTCCCATGAGATGGGTACGTGGTTCCTATCAAAGACATAACTGGAACATTTTGCTGACCTCCTCTGTGTAGAGATTTGAGATGATACTCCAGATGATTCTCTTGTGTAACGAAGTGAGAAAGAATATCTGCTGAGTTGGACGTGCCTGTGGCTGAGAACATGTGAACGTGTGGAAAATCCCATGAGTTTGGTGCATCGTTTTGAGATAGAGATGAAACAATGTATTAGCCTCCTCTGAGTAGAGAGTTGAGATGATGTACTCCAGATAATTCTCTTGTGTAACGCAATGAGAAAGAATATCCATTGAGTTGGACATGCCTGTGGCTGAGCACAAGTGAACATGATCCTAGTGGCTGAGCACCAGTGAGTGTGGTTCTCTTGTGAGACGTAATGAGATAGAGATGTGGACATCCCTGTGGCTGAGCACAGATGGATCTGCCCCTAGTGGCTAAGCACTAATGGGTCTATGAGATACCTTGCTATATTGTTCAAGAGTCAGACTTACCTATAACCTTATTTGTGATGTAAAGGGTACAGGTCGACCCCACTATAAATTGAAATATAATTAACGTAAAAGATAATTAATATGGTAATTATTAATTATATTATGAGTTATTGAGGTCAGCCTTGTTGTGCCAATAGACACTACTGTTGATAGGTTCCGTCTAATATAAGTAAAGGTAAATTCCCCATTAACGAATCATATCACAAGTGTGAGTTTGTAAATTTCAACAAACACCTATTATAGGGAAATGTGCACACCTCTCTTGGGCGTTAGTCTTCTAGGGTTTGTGAAGCACCCTTTTGTGTGCTAATTGTTTATGGTGGTGGAGGTCTTTCTCTTGAAGAATATAGCAAATGATTGGCTGGGTTTTCTTCCTTTGTTGAGAAGGGTTTCCCAGGATACTTCTTGTGTACTTGTGCATGGTGTTTCTCCTTGTGATATTGGTTGCTGCAAAAAATTGTCTATGGTTTAAGTAAAAAGCTAAAGATGAAATGAACTTCATTATTAAACCTAGTTTATTGAAAACTAAACATGGTATCATAGCATAGGTCTTGAAGAACCCATTGCACAAGCATCTACCGGTCAACCTCTCATTTCTGCAGAACCGTACGACCCTCCTAGGGTTTCCAGAAAATCCGTATGACCCTCCTTTCTGAGGTTTCTATCCCTTAATACTTGGAAATTGGGGATAATTTTGGAATAGGAGAGTACGACATCATCCAGTGCACCTCCAGAGACTCTGAGAGTGAAATTTCGAGCATTTTGAAATTTTGGCTTTAAGGTTTCTGCAGCTCATTGAAGGAGCCTTTTCAGCTCACCAGTATTTTTGTGAAATTATTAAGGCTTAATGTTGGCAGTCATAAGCCCAACAAAACCTAAAAGTGCTAGCCTAGCCTATCCATTAGGTTTTCTAAGTCCAGTTAGCAAGAGTTTGTGAAGAAATCTGAAAATATGAAGAACATGACCTTAGTGGAAGACAATCTTGATGGATCAAGCAACTTAAGCTTCTGGAAGTCAAGGATTTAGGTCGCCCTTGAAGAAGATGATCTTTTGAGTGTGATACAAAAGACTTTACCAGAAACAATTAGTGATGAAGAGAAGGAAATAAGAAGGGAATTAAGGCAAGGAAAATAATCATCTACTCAGTAAGAGAACATCTCCTACCTCGTATTGCCAACCTGAAGACAACTTATGAAATGTATGAAGCACAGAAAGATATGTTTGAAAGTGACAACACCCTCAGAGCCCTTACCTTAAAGGGACAACTTCAAAGTACCAAAATGACAAACGGTGATACAATTACTACCTTCTTTATGAAGATATCAGATATCAAAGAACAACTAGGTGCCATTGTAGAAATCATGTCTGATAGAGAACTTGTCTTATCTACTCTCAACAATCTTCCAAGACACTGGGAACCTTTTTTCAAAGCATCGGTGGAAGAGAAAAGTTACCAACTTTGGATCGTTTGTGGACATACTGTACTCAAGAAGAACTTAGACTTAGAAATAGAGGAGTGGAAGACTCCCCTCATGACAACCATGATCTTGCACTTCATACAAAGAAAGGAGCAAGATTCAAAATAAACTCTAGACAAACATTTAGAGATGAAAAGTCTCCATCAGCCTCAGGTCATAATCAGATAAGAGATGTTTCAGAGATTCATTGCTTCAAATGTGACAAATATGGGCACTATGCAAAAATTTTCCAACCAGGAAGAAAGGAAGACAATATGATTCCACCGCTAACATTGATCCAGAACCACCTCAAAAGGATGAAGATAAGAGAGGAGAAGTACTTCCTCTGAACCAAATACATAATTGGACATGACTGGAGATCCAGGTAAATGGTTTGATCATTGAAACTATAATTCATTACATTCTTAATAAGAGAAGGGTATTATCTCTAGTGTGGGAGCCCTCATGACTTGGACCATTATCCCTGGTACAGAAGTCCAAACCTCATTGATTGATTATTATGCTAGTAAATAAAAACACTTGAAGACATAAAAGATCTAGCAAAAAAGAAAAATAAGACATCCATCCTCCAGACTTCAGATAAATCTACTTGACTCAGAGGGAGTCAAACAAAATGAAAAGAAGGAAGAGACAATACCTTCTCCCCCTTCAACAGTTCAGAGGGAGAAAAACATTATTCCAACCGATCCGATTGCTCCAGTTGATATGCCCAGAGATATTGCGGTAGGGCATACAAGTCCTGCCTAGGCTTGATAAAACTCTGCAGAAGGCAGAGGAACATACAAGTCCCTCAAGAGACATCCCAAGAAAGAAAAAAGACATTTTCGAGCTACCCTTCATCCATGAGCCACTTTAAGCTACCCTTCAGCGAGAGGTGAACATGTATGGAAATATACCATGACAAAATAATACCAGTATATCTTAAAGAATGATATATGAGACATTTTTCCGAGACCAGAAGGGAAGTCTATGGTGACCTCCAAGTGGATCTATAAAATCAAGCATGCAACTGATGGAAGTGTCGAGAAACACAAACCGAGATCTGTGGCAACAGGATTCCCACAAACAAAGGGATTTGTCTATGATGAGACACTTGATCCAGTAAGCCCAATACACTTCCATCCATACTACCATCCATGAGTTTGAAACTACATTAGATGGATAGATTCTTTATGAGTTTGGGTTTCAACAAAGGTGTTTCTGATCCAAACCTATATCAATACATTGTCAACGAGAGCCTGATTTTGATGACGTATTCAGGAAGCCGTGTTGTTGGATACAACCAAGATTTAACTTCTGATTTCGAGATAAAGGATTTGGTTATAATGCACTACTTTTTGGGACAAGAAGTATGACAGAAGACTGATGACATTTTTCCCGATTCAAGGAAAATATACAATGGAGATATTAAAGAAGTACAATATGACTAAATGCAAATCCATGCCTACACCAATGATGATGGATTTGAAGAAAATGAATGACGATGATTCAGACGAGATTATTCCACAACTGATTGGATCACTGATGTATCTGGTTAAAACCGGACTCGATATATGCTATGTAGTGAATGTACTTAGCCAATTCATGAGTCAGCCGAGACAGACTCACTGGACAACAACGAAACATGTATTGAGATATATACAAGGCATAGTTGGATATGGCCTGAGATATGCCTCCAATATAGACTTGAGTTTGCAGGGATATGCATAATGGATAGAAAGTACAATGGACTAGAAGAGCACATCCAATTGTTGTTTTAACTTGAAGTTTGCCATGGTTTCCTGGTGCACTAGGAAACAAAGCCCTGTGGCCTTAAGTACCACAGAAATCGAGTATATAGCATTGAGTGTGCGAAGCAGTGTGGCTTCACAAGATTCTGACAGACTTGCTTGATCATGAGATGGATTCTATGATTAGAACCAGAGTTGTGTGAATCTCTTTGAGAACCTTGTGTTTCATGATAGATTGGAACACGTTGAGATAAAATATCATTTTTCAGAGACATGATGCAGATGAAAGCAGTACACATGCAATAAATTCCTACACATGAGAAGATTGCAAACATATTCACCAAACTACTTGCCAATATGAAGTTCAAGTACTTATGTGAGAAACTGGCTTGGTGGAGAATACCTCTCTAGATGAGAGGGAGTGTTGATGAATACAACCAAGACGAAGTTCAAGTACTCCCGTGCGAGACTTTTCCTGATGGAGAATGCCTCTCTAGCTGAGAGGGAGTGTTGATGATTACAACTATGTGAGGCATCCTCAAGGACACAGACTGATTGAGTCGACCTGAGAGAGAGCCCATGAGTTGGGTATGTCCATGAGATGGGTATGTGGTTCCCATCTGAGATAGAAATAGAACATGGTGTTGACCTCCTCTATGTAGAGAGTTGATATGATACTCCAGATGATTCTCCTGTGTAACGAAGTGAGAAAGAAGATCTGCCGAGTTGGACATGCCTGTGGCTAAGCACAGGTAAATGTGTGGAAAATCCCATGAGTTGGGTGCATCGTCCTGAGATAGAGATGAAACGATGTATTATCCTGTTGGCATGTTTTACAAGCAGCGTATGCTTGTCATTGATGGCAAGTACATCAACGATGATGGCTTAAGTACAACAACGATGATCAACAGTGCAGTGATAATCGGGGAAGAGCAGCAACAGTGATCGTTGGATCAACAATTCAGAATTCCTAATGGCTGTTAGATCTCAATGTAGACAAGAGGAGCGCGCAGATATGGAGGATATATCTCGGGTGTTAGATCCGAGCGCAGGGTCCGACCACCGTTGGATCTAGGAGAGCCTGCACGTTCTTTAAAGTGCTAGGAGAAGCGGGATTACAAAATCCCGAAAGCAGGAGGACCATCCATCTTTGGGAAGGACACGTGGACACAGATAATCATTTCGCTGACTGGAAAGTCAAAGGTATGAAATGCTCCAGCCTTTCACCTCTTGAACTCGCGATATGCGAAATCGCGAAATAATCTCAACCGTTAGATCGAGGCCAAATATGGACCATTGATCAGGCTCAACGAAGGCTCGTGGAGTTGCGAAGTCTTGATAAAATCTTGACCGTTGATCCAAGAGGGACGCGTGGCAGAAGATCAGAGCATGTCAAACACTCCATTTCGGAGTTTCGCGGATTGAGTGTTGGAGATGTCAAAGAATATTAACCACAGGAATCCAAAAATTGCGATATGCAAAATCGTGACTTAATCTGAGCCGTCAGATCAAGGTTTGATCTAGACCGTTGATCCCAATCCATTTCGGAGTTTCGCGGATCGAGAGTTGGAGATGTCAAAGAATAATAACCACAGGAATACCGAAATCGTGATATGCGAAGTTGCGACTTAACCTGAGCTGTCAGATCAAGGTTTGATCTGGACCGTTGATTCCAGTCCATTTCGGAGTTTTGCGGATCGAGAGTTGGAGATGTCAAAGAATAATAACCATAGGAATCCCGAAATCGCGATATGAAAAATCACGACTTAATCTGAGCCATCAGATCAAGGTTTGATCTGGACCGTTGATCCCAGTCCATTTCAGAGTTTCACGGATGGAGAGTTAGAGATGTCAAAGAATAGGAATCCCGAAATCGCGATATGCAAAATCGTGACTTAATCGCAGCCATCAGATCAAGATGTGATCTGGACCGTTGATATGACCCCATTTTAGAGTTTCGTGGATCGGGACTTTGAAGTGACAAAAACACTGAACATCGCGAAATGCGAAATCGCGAAATGATCTGAGCCGTCAGATCAAGTGTTGATCGGGACCATTGATCCCACGCCATTTCGAGGTTTCAGGGATCGTGACTTGGAGAGTCAAGATGCCTCATCTCCAGATTCACGAAATGCGAAATCACGAAAGCGCCTTATGCATAAGGCTGTGGTCACAACCCTTGGTCACATCAGCGAGAGATGGAGGAAAGAGCTAGAGAAACCAAGCTCCTTTTCGGGGATCGTGACTGGGAATGTCGAAACATATGGTCACACGAATGCCGAATTGCCGAATGCCGAAATGCCAAAATGAATGCAAGATCCCTTGGAATCAATCCAACGGTGCAGGTGAATTTGAACAAGATCGGAGGGCTACTGTAGCACGACACAGTGTAACTGCCAGAAACCACTGATGGTTTCTACAAGAGGACTTGAAGACACTTCAGGATGATTGACAGAGGAGGTGAAGAGTCTCTGGGAATCTTCAAGAGGAATGAAGATGTTCGTGGAGGCGATTGACAACTGGATGAGCATTGAGGCCTGTAACTGGAACAAAGAAGGTAAGATCGACTGTCACAGAGAAGACGAAGAGTCTCAAACTTCCAGAGAGGCTGAAGAATCTCAAGTATAACATACAATGATGTTGAACGAGTGGAAAACGACCAGAGAAGCTGAAGAGTCACGATGATGATCAGACAGAGCACTCAAGTTGTGGAGGAATTTGGGGTGGACTGAGCATGCAGAGGCATTGCGAATATTGCATGCACAAAGACAACATAGACTATAAGAATTCAAAACAAAGAAGAGATAAGTGTTGTCGCTGTGTAGGAGAATTGAGGAGTGTACAAGGAGGCAGAATGCGGGAGAAGAAATGGACAGTGGAGAAATGGTGCATTGAAGGGATATGGTGCATAGAGCATAAAAGGCCGAAGAAAAGAAAGTGATAGAGGTGTGCAGAAGACACTGATGCAGACAAGGCAGAGCAGTGTAACAGAACAACGGCATGGCTGGTAAGCCATTGAATAATTTTATATCGCTGTAATAAGTTTTGGTAACAAAGAATTTATAATTCAGGGTGGTTGGGAGGTGCTAGGGAGGACTGGTGTCCTCAAAGGTTCAAGTGGGTGCTTGAACACAGGGAGTTGGTGCTAGAGAAACCATGGAGTTGGTGCTTCCTTCTAGTGGGTGCTAGAGAAAATAGAGAGTTGGTGCTCTCAACAAGTTGCAACTTGCAAAAACATAGGTTGTAGCCTCACAATGAGTTAGTGCTCATATGTATGATAATGTAAAGAATGTAGATAATACTTATCATATAAAGAAAAAGAGGTTTTTACCCTGTATGGGTTTCCTCGGGAATTATCTGTCTCTGTCTTCTCATATATGTGACTGATGCTGAATGTGCCTTTATTTATTTCCCATTATTGTGATCATCATTGAGTGCCTTGTAAAGATTTTAAAAGAAGCATAATTGTTTAAGCACGGTCACAACTGATTCACCCCCCCTCTCAGTTGTCCAACAATTGGTATTAGAGCCGGCCCCTTTTATCTAAGGGTAGATCCTAGAGCTTAAACATGTCAAGCCATGAAGGAAATTCAACCAATAAGGCCCCTCTGTTCAATGGAACAAACTTTGCCTTCTGGAAAGTTAGAATGAGAACCTACATCATGGCTTTAGGTGCAGATGTCT
>JASDQU010100916.1:67782-115102 GCA_032191745.1 Picea mariana | reverse complement strand
TTCAACAGAGAAACCACTCCAACTAGTTCATATGGATTTATGTGGACCATCAAGATAGGAAGGCACAGGGAAAGAAAACTACTTCATGTTGATTATCGATGATTACTCCAGACTTACTTGGGTTGCCTTTCTCAAAGAAAAAGCTGAAGCATTTGAGAAGTTTAAAATATTTAAGACTTTAACTGAGACTCAAACAGGGAAGAGGTCAAAGGCAGTAAGATCAGACCGGGGAGGAGAGTTTATGTCAAGAGACTTCAAGGAATTCTGTGATGAGCATGGGACCAAGAGAGAATACACAATCCCAAGAACTCCACAACAAAATGGAGTAGTTGAGAGGCAAAACAGAACAGTGCAGGAAATGGCCAGGTCAATGATGAATGAGAAGAACATTGGTCAAACCTACTGGGTAGAAGAAATACACACAACAGTCCATGTGCTTAACAAAGCCCACCTCAGACCACAAAGTGACAAGACACCTTATGAACTATGGTTTGGAAGACCTGCCTCAATCAAACACTTCAGAGTCTTTGGGAGTAAATGCTACATAAAGAATAATGATGAGAACCTCAGCAAATATGATCACAGGGCTGATGAAGGTATTTTCTTAGGGTATGCTACAAACAGTAAAGGATACAGATGCTATAATAAGAGGCTGCATAAAATGGTTGACTGTATTGATGTAAAAATTGATGAAGGAATCCCAACAAGAGAGGTGTACAGTAATGAGTCTTCTACAAAAGACACAACTAAAGCTGAAGATGAACAGGTCCAAGAATCAGAAAACGAAGACTCTGAATCAGATGAAGACTCAGACACTCAGACAGACTCAAATCAACAGTCAACTACAAATTCCTCCTCCAGAATCATTCAAAAGAATCATCCTGCAAGTCAGATAATTGGGGAAAAAGACAAAGGTGTACAAACCAGAAGAAAGCTAATCAAAAACACCGAACAATCTCATACAGCCTTCATATCCATGATGGAACCCAAGAATTTTAATGAAGCTAGCAAAGATGACCACTGGGTTAAAGTAATGAATGAAGAACTTGATCAGATTGAGAAAAATAATACGTGGGAGATGGTTCAAAGACCTGAAGGTAAAAACGTCATTGGCTCCAAATGGATCTTTAAAAATAAGTTGAATGAGCAAGGACAAGCTATCAGGAACAAAGTGAGGTTAGTCTGTAAAGGCTATGCTCAGATAGAAGGATTGGATTTTGATGAAACATTTGCACCCGTAGCAAGATTAGAAGCTATCAGAATGTTTCTTGCCTATGCTTGTCATAAAAGGTTGAAAGTCTACCAAATGGATGTCAAGTCAGCCTTTCTCAATGGAGATTTAAGTGAAGAAGTCTATATGGAACAACCAGAGGGTTTCAAATTGTCTGATAACCCTGACTTAGTATGTAAGATAAAGAAAGATTTATATGGTTTAAAACAAGCCCCTTGAGCCTGGTATCACAGACTGGATACGTATCTCAAAGACAAAGGGTTCAAGAGAGGAACAACTGACAACAATCTGTATATTAAAACAGAGGATAATGATTTGCTCATCGTACTGGTCTATGTAGATGACATCATCTTTGGATGTAATAAGGATTCATTGGTACAATGGTTTGCTTCTGCCATGGAGTGTGAATTTGAAATGTCTATGATAGGAGAACTGTCATTTTATCTTGGTCTGCAAATTACTCAGAGGCCTAAAGGGATGTTCATTTCTCAAGAAAAATATCTAAGAGAAATGCTGAAAAGGTTTCAAATGGAAGATTCTAAACCTGTGGGTACACCTATGGTAACTGGATGTAAATTAAGCAAGGATGATGATTCACCTGATGTTGATCAAAGTTCATATCGATCAATGATAGGAAGCCTGCTATACATCATAGCATCTCGCCCAGACATAATGCATGTTGTAGGAATGGTAGGACGATATCAGGCTGCACCTAAACAGAGTCATTTTAAAGTTGTCAAAAGGATATTCAGGTATTTAAAAGAAACAATGACTTATGGCCTGTGGTATCCCAGAAATCAGAATTTTCAGTTAACTGCTTACTCAGATGCAGATTGGGCAAACTGTGTCGATGAGAGAAAAAACACCAGTGGAGGAGCATTCTTCCTGGGGGATTCTTTAGTAGCATGGCTTAGTAAAAAGCAAGGTTCCATTTCTTTATCAACCACAGAGGCCGAGTACATTGCTGCTACTACCTGTTGCACTCAGGTATTATGGATGATTCAGACACTTGCAGACTTAGAGGTAAAATACACTGCACCGATCCCAATTCATTGTGATAACACTAGTGCCATCAGTGTGTCTAAAAATACCATCTTCCACTCCAAGACCAAGCATATTCCCATAAAATATCATTTTCTGAGAGAGCAGGTCACCAATCAGATTGTTCAGGTCCATTGCATTCCCACTACAGAACAAATTGCAGACATATTTACTAAACCCCTAGCCAAGACACTTTTTGAATATCTCAGACAGAAGCTGGGTGTCATTTCATCTCACACCTAAAAGAGTCCATCTTGTTAGGGGGAGTTTTGTATTGCTTGAGTATCTAATGCCTCCTAAAATTACTGCAACAGCTCAGGGGGAGCATGTCTCTTCTTTGACATTGATGTCAAAGGGGGAGAAAAGAATTCGGGTGCCTTAGTTGCCATAAATGACAAAGGGGGAGATTGTTGGCATGTTTTACAGGCAGCGTATGCTTGTCATTGATGGCAAGTACAACAACGATGATGGATTAAGTATAACAACGATGATCAACAGTGCAGTGATAATCGGGGAAGAGCAGCAACAGTGATCGTTGGATCAACAATTCAGAATTCTCGATGGCTGTCGGATCTCAATGTAGACAAGAGGAGCATGCAGATATGGAGGATAGATCTCGGGCATTAGATCTGAGCGTAGGGTCTGACCATCGTTGGATCCAGGAGAGCCTGCACGTTCTTTAAAGTGCTAGGAGAAGCAGGCTTACAAAATCTTGAAAGCAGGAGGATCATCCATCTTCGGGAAGGACACGTGGACACAGATCATCATTTCACTGACTGGAAAGTCAAAGGTATGAAATGCTCCAGCCTTTCACCTCTCGAAATCGCGATATGCGAAATCGCGAAATAATCTCAACCGTTAGATCGAGGTCAAATATGGACCGTTGATGGCTCAACGAAGGCTTGTGGAGTTGCGAAGTCTTGATAAAATCTTGACCGTTGATCCAAGAGGGATGCATGGAAGAAGATCAGAGCATGTCAAACACTCCATTTCGGAGTTTCGCGGATTGAATGTTGGAGATGTCAAAGAATATTAACCACAAGAATCCCGAAATCGCGATATGCAAAATCGCGACTTAATCTGAGCCGTCAGATCAAGGTTTGATCTGGACCATTGATCCCAGTCAATTTCGGAGTTTCGCGGATCGAGAGTTGGAGATGTCAAAGAATAATAACCACAAGAATCCCGAAATCGCAATATGCGAAATCGCGACTTAACCTGAGTCATCAGATCAAGGTTTGATCTGGACCGTTGATCCCAGTCCATTTCGGAGTTTCACGGATCGAGAGTTGGAGATGTCAGAGAATAATAACCACAGGAATCTTGAAATCGCGATATGCGAAATCGCGACTTAATCTGAGCCGTCATATCAAGGTTTGATCTGGACCATTGATCCCAGTCCATTTCGGAGTTTCGCGGATCGAAAGTTGGAGATGTCAAAGAACAGGAATCCCGAAATCGCGATATGCGAAATCGCGACTTAATCGCAGCCGTCAGATCAAGATGTGATCTGGACCGTTGATCTGACCCCATTTTGGAGTTTCGTGGATCGAGACTTTGAAGTGACAAGAACACTGAACATCAAGAATGTCGAAATCGCGAAATGCGAAATAGCGAAATGTTTTGAGCCGTCAGATCAAGTGTTGATCGGGACCGTTGATCCCATGCCATTTTGGGGTTTCGAGGATCACGACTTGGAGAGTCGAGATGCCTCATCTCCAGATTCACGAAATGCGAAATCGTGAAAGCGCCTTATGCATAAGGTTGTGGTCACAGCCCTTGGTCACATCAGCGAGAGATGGAGGAAAGAGCTAGAGCAACCAAGCTCCTTTTCGGGGATCGCGACTGGGAATGTCGAAACATATGGTCACACGAATGCTGAATTGCCGAATGCCAAAATGCCGAAATGAATGTAAGATCCCTTGGAATCAATCCAACGGTGCAGGTGAATTTGAACAAGATCGGAGGGCTACTGTAGCACGACACAGTGTAACTGCCAGAAACCACTGATGGTTCCTGCCAGAGGACTCGAAGACACTTCGGGATGATTGACAGAGGAGGTGAAGAGTCTATGGGAATCTTCAAGAGGAATGAAGATGTTCGTGGAGGCGATTGACAACTGGATGAGCATTGAGGCCTGTAACTGGAATAGAGAAGGTAAGCTCAACTATCACAGAGAAGACAAAGAGTCTCAAACTGCCAGAGAGGCTGAGGAATCTCAAGTATAACATACAATGATGCTGAACGAGTGGAAAACGATGAGAGAAGCTGAAGAGTCATGATGATGATCAGATAGATCACTCAAGTTGTGGAGGAATTTGGCGTGGAGTGAGCATGCATAGGCATTGCGAATATTGCATGCACAAAGACAACAGAGACTATAAGAAGGCAAAACAAAGAAGAGATAAGTTTTGTCGCTGTGTAGGAGAATTGAGGAGTGTACAAGGAGGCAGAACGCGGGAGCAGAAATGGACAGTGGAGGAATGGTGCATTGAAGGGATATGGTGCATAGAGCATAAAAGGATGAAGAACAAAAAGTGATAGAGGTGTGCAGAAGACATTGATGCAGACAGGGCAGAGCAATGTAACAGAACAACGACAGGGCTGGTAAGCCATTGAATAATTTTATATCGTTGTAATAAGTTTTGGTAACAAAGAATTTATAATTCAGGGTGGTTGGGAGGTGCTAGGGAGGACTGGTGTCCTCAAAGGTTCAAGTGGGTGCTTGAACACAGGGAGTTGGTGCTTCCTTCTAGTTGGTGCTAGAGAAACCAGGGAGTTGGTGCTTCCTTCTAGTGGGTGCTAGAGAAAATAGAGAGTTGGTGCTCTCAACAAGTTGCAGCTTGCAAAAACAGAGGTTGTAGCCTCACAATGAGTTGGTGCTCATATGTATGATAATGTAAAGAATGTAGATAATACTTATCATATAAAGAAAAAGAGGTTTTTACCCTATATGGGTTTCCTCGGGAATTATCTGTCTCTGTCTTCTCATATATGTGACTGATGCTGAATGTGCCTTTGTTTATTTCCCATTATTGTGATCATCATTGAGTGCCCTGTAAAGATTTTAAAAGAAGCATAATTGTTTAAGCATGGTAACAACTGATTCACCCCCCCTCTCAGTTGTCCAACATATCCTCCTCTGAGTAGAGAATTGAGATGATGTACTCCAAATTATTCTCTTGTGTAACACAGTGAGAAAGAATATCTGTTGAGTTGGACTTGCCTGTGGTTGAGCACATGTGAATGTGATCCTAGTGGCTGAGCACTAGTGAGTGTGGTTCTCTTGTGAGACACAATGGGATAGAGATGTGGACATCCCTGTGGCTGAGCACAGATGGATGTGCCCCTAGTGGTTGAGCACTAGTGGGTGTATGATATCCCTTGCTATATTATTCAAGAGTTAGACTTACCTATAACCCTATTTATGATGTAAAGGGTATAGGTCAGCTCCACCATAAAGTGAAAGATAACTAATGTAAAAGATAATTAATATGGTAATTATTAATCATATTATGAGTTATTGAGGTCGGCCCTGTTGTTCCAATAGACACTATTGTTGACAGGTTCAGTCTAATATAAGTAAAGGTAAATTCCCCATTGAGGAATCATATCACAAGTGTGAGTTTGGAAATTTTAGAAAAAAACACATGTTCTTGGGAAAAGTGTGCACCTCTCTTGGGCGCTAGTCTTCTAGAGTTTGTGAAGCACCCTTTTGTGTGCTATTTGTTTATGGTGGTGGAGGTATTTCTCTTGAAGAATATAGCAAAGGACTGGCTGGTTTCTCTTCCCTTGTTGAGAAGGGTTTCCCAGGATACTTCTTGCGTACTTGTGCATGGTGTCTCTTCTTGTGACCTTGGTTGCTGCAACAAATTGTCTATGGTTTAAGGAAAAAGCTAAAGATGAATTGAACTTCATGCTTAAACCTAGTTTATTGAAAAATCAACAAGAATATCGTTGATAAGTTGTAGACGAGTGAAAGTGTTTGTATCAGTGAGCGAGGGAATGGATAGTATCTCCGCAGAAAGGATCTTTCTTCTTTATAGTTGCCATATTTCCCACTTTTTCTAATAAACTTTGTGTTAGTACCTGATACTTGCATACATAAACACCACAAATGTTTAGAGACAATATAGAAGAAACCCCACTTTATTATAAAAAATCCCTTGAGGTAGGACAACACCATACAATGAATCCTATTATGGAAGGGATCCTCTCCTGTTCGCTTGCCTCTTCGAGGGGGAAACCTCCTAATGAGCTTCAACTCCAAATAGAATACTTCTCAACTTGTCTCATTACAATGCTTGAAGCCCTTTATATAGTGCTACCAACCACCTAAGAAAATTTTAGAGGACGAACCTTCTAGTAAGTCCTCTTACATTTATTATGTCTATACTAATATATCTAACTACCATGGTGGGCCTATTTAATAATATAGTGGACCTAGTCCACCTTATATTGAATGGACTCCACTACTATCACTATGGGCCCTTCGCCCCCCCAACTACGTCTCCAGCTACACTACATTCCACCCCCATTATGAAACTGTTGTCCTCAACGCTTGTTATGAGGGTGTACAACCATAGACCAGGGTCCATGGATAAGTGTGGACCATAGTGCTGAAGTAGACTAGAGAAATAGGGTCCTATGTAGAAATGAAAACCACCATGCTGAAGTAGTCCAACCGCCATTGTAAACCAGGGTCCCATGTCCAAGTGCTCATCTGAACTCCATGCAGAAGATATCGAAACCCAATAATCAACTGAAAATGATGCTCAAAAGACTGACAAATGTCACGTGGATCCAAATAAGAAGATCCATCCATATAGTGGGAAAGGGTCATAGCTGGATATGGAAGGAATAATACCATTGTATAATATGTAGGTTCGACACTGGTAGTCTTAACTGGCTCCTGATTTGTCACATTGATGTTCTCTACATAAGGTGGAGTAGAGTCATCAAATAAATAGTTATCATCCCAAAAATGATAATTGCACGTATACAAATGATCAAAATCGGCCTAAAAATCATACCAAGCATATGCTTCTTGATTGTATTCATCCATAATATACATTTCTTGTGATGGAAGTTTGGACTCTTGAATATATTTCTCCTGAAGATTTTGCATGCCAACTTTGAACTCTTGAATTGTTGTCTTGATGGCTTCCATGATTTGATAGCGAATATCCATCAGAAACACCACATATAATATACCAAAAGAAATCTCTTAAAATGATTTATCCAATGCCACTGATATGGTAGAAATCTGAGTACCCTATGACAAGTTTTGAACTTTGCAGTCTTTCCGCTGTCACGAAAACCCCCCAAAAATGGCTCATTTTAAATCAACGATATCTTCACTTCCAAAGCTCCGATTTGGATGATTTTTTTATTTTATTTTTAAATTGGTGAAATTGGGAGAGGAACTCAAATATTTAGTTTTTTTGGGAAAATTCGGCCCAAGTTGCTACAGAAATTAAAAAAATCACATAGCCTTCCACGGAAAAACCCTAGAAATAACAAATTTTAAAATGCCGATAACTTTACTTCCCAGACTCTGTTTTGGACGATTTTTTTTTTTTAATTTGGTGTTTTTATGAGAGTATATAAAATCTACAACCAGTTTCTGTAAATTTTGCATAAAAATATACAAAAATCGTCCGGAATGTCACGACCTTCTTTTTGTTCTCAAAAAAAAAATCTGCAAAAATAGAAAAATATTTGCCCACAATTCCTGCCAAGGAAAGTGCTCTGATACCACTTGTTAAGTATGTGATACTTGCATATAGAAACACAACAAATATTCAGAGACAATATAGAAGAAACCACACTTTATTATAAGAAAACTCTTGAGGTAGGACAACACCATACAATGGATCCTATTATGGAAGGGATCCTCCCCTGTTCACTTGCCTCTTCGAGGGGGCAACCACCGAATGAGCTTTAACTCCAAATAGAAAACTTCTCAAATTGTCTCATTACATTGCTTTAAGCCCTTTATATAGTTCTACTAACCACCTAAGAACACTCTAGAGGAGAAACCTTCTAGTAATTCCTCTTACATTTATTATGTCTATACTAATATATCTAACTACTATAGTGGGCCTGATTTAATAATATAGTTGACCTAGTCCACCTTACATTCAATGGTCTCCACTATTATCACTATGGGCCCTCTGAGCCCCCCACTACCTCTCTAGCTACCTATGCAAGATGGCTAAAGTCTGACCATCTTGTATAAGGACTGCTCCAATTCCTTTTCAGGGAGCATCGCATTCCAGGACAAAGGTCTTTGTGAAGTCAGGAAGGGACAAGAAAAGAGTGGTGCACATAGTCTCCTTCAAGGCTTGAAAGGAATGATCAACTGCTGGAGTCCAAGTGAAATAATTATTTTTAAAGAGAGCAATAAGAGGCACCACAATCTTTCCATAATTCTTAACAAACTTGCGATAATAGCCCGTTAAACCCAGAAAACCACGCAAGAGTTTGAGTCTTAGGGCTAGGCCAATCCTGCATAGCTTCAATCTTCTTAGGATCCACCCTGACTTCCGTGTTGCCAATAATATGACCCAAGTACTCAACTTATGAGGCTCCAAAAGCACATTTAGATTGTTTGAGGAAAATTTGGTGCTAAGAGAGTAGATGAAGAACTCGATCCACATGAGCAAGATGGGTTTTCCAGGTTTTCCTATAGATGGGAATATCGTAAAACAAAACTAAGACAGAATGATGAAGAAAAGGACATAAGACATGATTCATGAGGCTTTGAAAAGTGGAGGGATAATTACACAAGACAAAGGGCCTGTCCAAGAACTCATAGTGGCCCTCATGAGTTCGAAATGCAGTCTTAGGAATGTCTGCCTCTTTCATACGTATTTGGTGCTAGCTAGAACAAAGATCAAGTTTAGTAAAGAACTGGGCACTACTTAATTCATCCAAGAGATCATCAATGTCAGAAATGAGAAATTTGTCTTTGACGGTGAGTTTTTGAGGTCGCGAAAGTCAGGACACATGTATCAAGAGCCTTCTTTCTCAAGTACTATGACCACAAGAGAATAATAGGGGCTAGTACTAGGATGAATAATGCCTGCGACGAGCAATTCTTGAACAATTTTCTCAATTTCATTTTTCTGGGAAAAGGGATGACAATAGGGAAGAACATCGGGAGGAAGGTTGTTGGGGACGAGGGGAATGGAATTATCATGAACACCACGGGAAGGAGGAAATCCCTAAGGAGTGGAAAAAACAACTTGATGTTTAGAGATGATGGATTGGAGGTCAAGAGGCACAAAGGGTGTCTCAGTGGCATGAATGGAATGAAGTTGTGCAATAATTACAGAATGAAATTTTTTGAAGAGCCTTTCCATGCGATGGGAACTAATGATCTCAGGGGAACCTGTTGTGATTACTTAGAACTTATAATGTTGTCTCTCCTGATTGAATTGCATGGTTAATTCCTTAAAATCCATGAGAATGGGTCCCAGAGTCCTTAACCATTCGACACCCAACACAATGTCACAACCACCCATGTCAATAGCAAACATATGAGATATCATGTGGTACTGACCATTTTGGAGACGTACATTTTCACAATGCCCCCCACATTTTGATGGACTTGCCATTGGAAATTATGATTTGAAAGTTGTTGATTGCTCGGATATAATAATCAGTTTCTTGGGAAATGTGGTGATGAATAAAATTATGGGTGCTTCCACTGTCAGCGATGATGATTACCTTCCTATGCTTAATGTAACCAATTAGATTGAGGGTTTGGGGAGCATAGAAGCCAATGAGAGCATTTATGGAAATGACCGGTTCAATCTCTGGGGGGTCAGAGGGTGGAGTCAAGTCAGTGGGTTCAGGTGACTCAGCCACATGGGGAGCCTCAACCTCTTCTTCATAAACATCCTCAGATATGGCCATAAAAATATTTTGTTTCTTACACTTGTGCTTAGGAAAATATTTTTCATCACAATTATAACAAAGGCCCTTGAGTTGGCGTTCAACCATTTATGCCCGGGTCAATTTTTGGATCTTTAGTGGGCTATAAGGAGGAGTGGGAGTGATTGGTTTAGGGCGTGGAATAAATGAGGGTTTTCTGGTTTGAGAAGAGACAACCTGTTGTGCTTCCTTAGCTCTTTTAGTAGCTTCTACCCAACTTTGAGGGCTAGCCATGAGGACGTGGGCATATATATCATCCTTGAAGCCACTGATAAAACATTCTCAGAAAAAAAACATCAGACATGCCCTTCGTGCATAAATACAATCGTTCAAAAGAAGCTATAAATTCTTCCACTATGCTAGGTTGTTTCAACTTTATCAAATAACCTAAATGGTGGGTGTCAGTGTCAAAGCATTCATAAAGCTTTGCAAAAAAATGTTTCCAAGACACATACCCTTGGAAGAAATTTTTTCTCCATTGCCACCATTGCCAATGTTCTTGATCTAGATGGAGAACACTATATCGGAGTTTGGCCAAGTCATCCATAATGCCGTACAAAGAGAAATAATGTTCCATTTGAGTTACCTAGTCAGTGGGATCCGAGCTATAAAATTTGTTCACATACACTCATGGAAGGTGTAGGTCACGCTGAAAGTGATGGGGCTGAAAAGTATGGGAATTGGAGGAAGTTTCACCTTCAGGGTGCAAAGGTGGGTCACAGGAGGTAAGGTCTCTAATAATACTCAAATTGGAACAGATCTAGTCAGCGAAGGATTAAAACTGGGTAGAGAGGTCATGTTTCAGGGTTTCCATTTTTGCGTCTATGGTGGAATGCATTTTTTTATTGATGGTGGTAATATTGGCATTGAGCTACTGCACTTTCTTCTGAGCCTCTGCGAAATCAGAGGATGAGGTATTGAGGTGGGATTCAAGGTCTTGGCTATGGGTGTGGGCCATGATGAAGGGGGGAACTGGAAAGGGAAGAGTGGGACCACATAGAAAAGGGGTTATGGGTGAAGGGTATCATGATGATCATGGCAGTGAGGGGAATCCAATAGGGTAAGTCCCAAATAAGGGCGACGGAAGGAGGTCGGGTCCACATAATTTTTTTTTTACTAAAAAATGATAGGTATGACTGCGATCAGGGTGAAGAGAGGAATCCAATGGGATAGGGATAAAATAATGGTGCAACCAGGATCCATAATGTTTTTTTACTCCTATGGAGTTATACTCCGATCTGAATAATACTATAGTGTTGAAAGGCCCACATTCTTAACAGGAAAAATGTGTAGTAATTTCGCAACCAGAATGCAGTAGGTAAATTTGCACAGCAATAGATCTTGTCTGTTTTGTTTTTGTTTTTGTACCAAGGGTTAGGGTATTTAGGGTTTCTATAGACAATGGTTTTCCCTATGCTCTATCTCTCTGATATACATGCCATGTCCAAAAATAGTACTCAACCCAATATCTTAGGGCACCATCTGAGGAGGCTAGACCATTCCCTTAGACGTACTACCTGAATACCTAGGTACTAGAGAGTATCTTCTCGAGTGTTGTTCTCAGTGACAATATAACAGTCAGGTGGCTGATCGATTTATCTATGGAGGGCTTTAGAATATCTAGGTATATTCATATACATGTGTTTTTTGATGCGCTACTACTCAAAGGGGTACCAACATGGGTTACAAGGGTGGAAAAAATGTGCGCTTAAGTACCACTTGTAGTTCATGTCTGTATGATTCCCCGATCATAGATTTATGCGTTGAATGACAATTCTTTGTAGCTTTAAGACGTTGTAATACATCTCTACCCTAAAAAAAATAATCCACAATTTTTTGCGAAGGAAAGTGCTATGATACCACTTGTAAGGTACCATATCTATTATAATAGCTGAAAATAGAAATATTGCAGAGAATAACAACGAAACAACACAATAGATGAAACCACACCACAAAAATAATACCTTTATTGATATGAAACAATGTTTAGTTGCCTCTTTGAGGGTGCAACCTACAACAAAGCAACGCTCTATTACAATAATTCTCAAGACAATAATTCTCATGCCCCTGACTCCTATTTATACTAAATCTATCTACCAAAAGAACAATCTAGAGGAAGATCTTCCAGAAGCGGAAGCTTCTATTAGGTGTTCTTACATTTGACTTATTCTTCCTTATTACTAGGCCTTATTAATATTGACGTTTATTACATGGAAAATATATTATTCTACCTACATGAGGGGTTAGGGAGGTTAGGTAGCTAGAGAGGTAGTGGGGGGCTTAGAGGGCCCATAGTGATAATAGTGGATGTCATTCAATGTAAGGTGGACTAAGTTCACTATAGTATTAAATAAGACCCACTATGGTAGTTAGATATAATAAATGTAAGAGGACTTCTTAAAAGGCTCCGCTTCTAGAAGATTTCTCCTTTAGAATGTTCTTAGGTGGTTGGTAGCACTATATAAATGGGTTCAAGAAATGTAATGAGATGTGAAGAGAAGTATTGTATTTGGAGCGGTAGCTCATTAGGAGGTTGCCCCCTCAAAGAGACAAGTGAACAGGAGATGATCCCTTCCATAATAGGATCCATTGTATGGTGTTTCCCTACCTCAAGGGTTTTCTCATAATAAAGTGTGTTTCTTCTATATTGATTTGTGGATCTATTGTGGTATTTCTATATTCAGTCTTTGGTACTTAACAATTGGTATCGGAGCACTTTCCTTGGTAGGAATTGTGGACAATTTTTTTTTCTATTTTTGTATATTTTTTTCGGAGAAGAAAAAGAGGGCCACGACATTCTGGAAGTTTTCTGCATATTTATGTACAAAATTTGTAGAAAATGGTTGTAGATCTGAGTTCCTCTCAGAAATATACCCAATTAAAAAGAAAAATCGTCTGAAAAGGAGTTCGATAAGTGAAGTTATCCCCATTCTAAAATCTGCAAATTTTTTGGGTTTTCTGCGGACGACCATGTGATTTGTCTAATTTCTACAGCACCTACGGCCAAATTTGCCCCAAAAATTACACATCTGAGTTCCTCTCACAATTTCACCCAAATTCAAAAAAAATTCGTCTGAATCGAAGTTTTGGAAGTGAAGATATCGCCGATTTAAAATCAACCATTTTTGGGGGTTTTTCGTGATGACAACGAGACTGTAGAGTTCATAACTTTTCACAAGGTGCTCAAATTGCTACCATATTAGTTCCATTGGATAGATGATTTTTAGAGCTGTCTTCTGGACTATTATATGAGTTTTTTTCCGATGGATATGCGATGCACTCCAACCTCTGCAAAATTTCCAATGTCCCTAAAAGCTCTCGGTGATATAATAAGGAAACACCTTCATATTTATCTCGATATTCTAACCGAATATCCTTTCAAGCATGATTGTGATTCTTGGTACTCTTCTCTTGCAATTTAGGAGGTACATGAGAGATATAACATGAAGATCATTAACATTTACATCTTGGCAGAATATAATCAAGAAATACATGCTTGGTATGATTACGAGGACGATTGTGATGATTGGTATATGGACAATTGTTATTTTTGGGATGACAACCACTTTCATATTTTTTTTGAGGACTCTACTCCACCTTCTGTAGAGAACATCAATGTGACAAATCAAGAGCCAATTATGATTACCAGTGTCATTCCAAAACAAATGTATTCATCACCTTGTACATGCACAATAACATCTAATAAACAATAAATTTGAAGTGGTGTGTTGTAAACATATAAAAAGTAAATACCCAAAACAATCAATGACATCATTGTGTGCTCCTTCATCGAAATCCAAGGAGAAAGGTTTTTATTTATAACAAAAACTAGCCACACCATGTAAATGGATCTAAGCTCTGCAAAATGATTAAGACTATTAGTTGCCAATGAAATCTCATCATTACGAGGTTCATCTATAAAAATGGACCATTTTCCCTTGATGTCCCTAAATGTAAATCCCTATACAAGAATTCATGTAACACCATCACGACTTCTAATCCAAGCATGATAATCCATAAACCATGTTATGTATTCAATTCCACAAAGTGGGCATTGCCTCAAATATGTGAGAGGCACACACTTCCCAATAAGTTCGAGACAAATTATTTGGCTATGTTAGGAGAATCTCTCTCTCTCTCTCTCTCTCTNATATATATATATATATATATATATATATATATATATATATATATATATATATAAATGAATATCTTTGGTTACATCCTTATTACAATAACTGAAAATAATCACCAACTTATATTTTTACAAAGCATTGCATACCTTAGTATATGTATGAAACAAAGATTGAAACAACATTTAATATCTTCAAGTTCACGAAGAACAAAATGAAAAAGAGAATTGACTTGTTTTGGACCCTTTGCTTAGGGGTTTAGTTTCCATATCAATCAAACGGTTATTATGAATCCTACCATCATCATCCATCCGTGCAAAGAAGTCATGGATCAACCTACTTAACTCATGAAATCTAGGTTGACATGATCTTTGATAATGGGTAGCAAAAGAATTTGATTTCAAGACTCGATATCACCCCAATCCATAGAATTTACAATGGAAATATGGGCAAACTCATAGTAATGTCATGGAAATCAATCCATTTAACTTTGATTTTGGTCCTCACTTCAACGATACAATGACTTGTGATGTTACTGAAAATGATTGTTGTGGAATATTGTTTGGAGAACCTCATCAATACGACGAAAGGGATACATATGACTCATATCATAACATTTTGTGTGAAGATGGAGTCACTTATACCATTGATTCTACTTCTTAATCACAAAATCTGTCACCCACTTCTCATCAAGGTAAGAGAGAAGTTAAGCATGTAAAGTATGTGGGATTACTTTCCAATTGATCACACAATGAAGTCATTCATTAGATATAATTAGATCTTTATTAAATCAACAAAAATAAAACTTCCTAGAGCTTATAAGTTTGACCCCACCTTAATAAATTGAATGCTTAATTGATATAACTTTTTTATGTAACTTCAAAAAATGCACTTAATATGTATTGTACATTTGTGTTAGAAGCATACGAAATTAAAAGGCAATTCAAAGGATTTTTGGACAAAGGATATCTCAAACCTAATGTATCACCTTGTACTTCCCCTATTCTCCTGGTTAAGATCAATGATGACACTGTGTGACTTTGTGAAGATTTTATAGCTCTTAATAAGGTGACTATTAAAAAACAATATCCTGTTTGATGAATTGATGCTTTGCTTTATCAATTAGAGGGTGAAAAATACTCTACTAGAATTGATCTTAAGAGTGGATATCATCAAGTTAGGCTTAAATCATATGATACTTGGAAAATTGGTTTAAAAAAAAAACTAAGGTTTTTTAATGCTTAGTTATGCCTTTTAGCTTGACTAATGACATTTCTACTTTTATGAGGTTGATGCATGAGTGTTTCACTAGTGCGTTGACGACTTTATTATAATATATTTTGATGATAATATTGATATTTTCCAAATCTTTAATAGAACATCTCTTTCATATGAAACAAATGTTGTAGGTTATAAAGGAAAACCAAGTATATGCAAATCTTAAAAAATGGACAATGTCATTTAGATTATTACTACAATGTATTTTGGTTCATGGATAAGAGTTAGGGTTTTGGATATGGCATAATGTTTGATATTTGATGCTCATTCCTTACATCAAATTTTGTCTTTTCAACTTCATTATTGGCCTACTTCACCTTAACTAGTTGCAATTTTTGTCATATGGCAACAAGGAAAGACTCTAATGGACAACCCACTCAAGAAAACACTATAGTCATCATGGAAAGCACCATGACAATGAAAGGGACCAATGATGGCTCCACCAAGGCACCCCAAAAGTTTGTATTGAAAGTCTACTGCGAGGTAATCATTAAAAAACTAACCCCCATGTCACTATAAAAATTCTTGTTGATTAGTATGAGACCACATGTGATGCTAATAGTAAGAAATCCCTACTAGGGTATTATGTAGGGTGGATTCCCTCGAAGTAGTCATCTATAACTAGGTTAGTGAAGTTTGGGAGGCCTTTGGCCAGTGCAATGTCCAGACCAAAACATTTTTGAAAAGGTCCACGTCATGGAAGTGATAAGATAAGGGCCTACCCTAATGGCTCTCTTTGCTTGGTCTGAGGATTTCTCAACTAACTATGTCGCTTATATTTCCTACCTAGACTAGGTGTAATTGCTTGGCCTAACAATGCAAATGTGACTCTTTTTGGTGAATATTTTGGATTCACAAGGATGGTTTATCTACCACGAGTCAAAATTCCATGAACCATGACTCTCTTGCATTCTATGATTAAGAAAAAAGTATATAGTTTCAATTTCAAACTCTTTTGACGTTCTCCTTGGTCTCAGTGATAATAAGAAGGAGATGCAAGATATTGTTAGTTTTTAAGGAAGGTTGTATCATGGAATGTTTAAGGCTTAAGTGAACATGCAATAAAATACAACATTCACCAAGTTCTATCTACAATTGGTGGGGTTGATTTGTTATGTTTACAAAAAGTAAACAATATAACAAAGTTACCGACTTAACGAGAACTATGACCTCAAAACGAGAACTCTAGCCCTTAAAACCCATATTTTTGCATAAAAAAATATGAAAATCAACCCCCAAATAAAAAAGTGGTGCTACCGATAGCACCATTTTTTCTAACGGGGTTAAAATTACAACATTTTTGAAGCATGGCCTTCAAAACTCATATAGTTGCTCAGAAAAACCTTAAAATCAACACCTAAATCAAAAAGTGATGCTACATAAAACAAAATGTTTTTTTTTTTTTTTTTTTCTAAACGTGAAAATCACAACTCTTTACGACCTAATTGAAATTGTGACATTGACAACAAATCCCTATGCAAATAAACAACCAAAAATTGGACCCCAAATGGTCACTTGAAAATTTATTTACATTTATTTTTTAAATTTACATTAAAAAATAAATAAATAGAAAGGATGATACCAAAAATTGGACCCCAAATGGTCACTTGAAAATTTATTTACATTTATTTTTTAAATTTACATTAAAAAATAAATAAATAGAAAGGACAAAATCGTCGCAAATATTTTGTTTTTAAAGGACCCAAAAAACACATTTTAAAAAATATATTCAAAATTCAATTAAAAAAAAATAAAAAAACAAGTTGAAAAAGAAAAATGACTAAAAAGAAACAAAAAAAAATTGAAATTTTCCTCGAAAAACAATACTTTTAAAAAAATATGTACATTTTTTTTTGTTAAAAAGAATAATTAAAAACCTTTAAAACGTTAAAAAAAATACTTGAAAAAGGAGAAAAAAAATAAAATAAAAAAAATGTGTAAAATAAAAAATATTCAAAAAATACATTGTAAACTAAAACTTTAAAATTAAAATAAAAGACAAAAAATTCAAAAATATATATTTTAAAAACAACATTTAAATGAAAACAAAGTATTTTTAATTTATAATAATAAACTATCATTTTTTTTTTTTTGACAAGAACGGTTATGTTGCATTAATCGGCTTTCTGGCAATCCAGAGTCAGAGAGTTACATATCTGAAGAAGGTTGGTGACCTCTAACAGTGCTGCCAACCTGCTTGTGGGTATCTTGGGAAACCAATTCCTTTTGCTGCTTTAAGCTAATTCGAAAAATTGACAAAATTTGCATACATGAGTAAATTCTCACAAATTGTGAGCATAGTAGAAGACAGAAGCAAAGCATTAACCCGAGGGGGATGTAGCTTTCCCCTTAATGTAGGGATCCAACTTTCTCTGTGAACCTAACAAAATGTTCGAGGCCGCCTCCTTTTCTCTTCGCGCTTTATTGGTCTTTCGCCCTCGGGTGAGGGGTGGGGACGGAGCTAAGTTGTCTTCAGGTTCAGAAGTTTCCGCGGAACCTCTAGAGGGGGCTGAAACAACTAGACCTGCAGAGGCAGAAGGTTCCGGAGCTGGAGTCCGAGCTTCTTTTGCTACCATTGTTTCTGGGGGGTTGGAATCCAGAGGGCTTTCGTCTGCCGGGGGATCATCCTTAACTGTTGTTGCTTCTGGATCTAGGGCTTCATCATCCTTCAGCACGTCAAAGCTGTTTTTATTTTCTAGAGTGGCCTCTGCTGCATGGGTGGCCTTTGGGGCCTGGGCTAGCGGATCCTTTCGCCTTGGCTGTCGTTGTCGGTTAGTTACTGGCTGAAAATCATCTTCTTTGACTGGTCCTGACTCCTCAGGGGATTTGGGGCAGCTTCTTGCAAAATGACCGTAAGCATGGCATCGGAGGCACTTAAAAGGAATCTGCTCGTAGTCCAGCTCCTGGATGTGGCACCATTCCCCCAGGGAGAGCTTGATAGCGTCTGGAAGTCCTTTCTCGAGATTAACCTCAACGCAAATACGAGCGCAGGTATACTGATCCCTCCTCGGCTCCGCCCTATCCAGGAAACGCCCAAGCTTATTTCTGATTTCCTCCAGAGAGCTTATCCCCCAGAGATGCAAGGGAAGGTGGGGCAGCCTAACCCAAACAGGGGCTGCTGTGATCTCGGCTTCGGGGTTGAAATCAAGAGTCCAGGGGGCTAAAAACAACCCTCTCGCCCCCATGAAATAGGGTCCAGATCTGAACACTAGATCACGGTCCTCTTTCTGCGTGAAGCTGAAGATAAAAAAAACCCTGCCTACTGTGCACAGAGAAACATCTCCCTGTATCAGCATCTTCCATCGATCATCCATCCATGTCTCCACTACTTTGGGGCTTGGCCATAACCCCGTGAACTTTCCGATGAGGGCATTTTCTGCTAGTAGGAGGGCAATCTTGCACGGATCCTCGGGAGATAGTTCCAGAGATGGGATCTTCTCCATCTTTTTAACAAACTTAGACGAGATAGGGGGCTTGGATTTTGGTCCTGCTGAACAGATTAACTTTTTGAAAGCCTCCATGTGATCTATTCCTTCGGCGAGCTGGATTGAGGCCATCATAATAGGCGGCGACTACCAGAAAGGGCGGAGTAAGTCGCAGAAGCCACTTCTCCAAACGTATGCAGGAACCACAGGCAAGAGGTGGACTACGACCCTGTACCTGGTCGCTTCTATAGTCAAGGCGCATCCCTCCACAAGAGGGTAGGAGGAGGCGAGCCCACTGCTCCAAAATGCGTGCCAAACACGCAGGCGAGGGGGATGCACTGAAACGGAACCCTTGCAACTGAAAACAGCCTGAAAACGAACCAAATCTGTCCTTAACCGCTTGATTTGGAGGTTATTCTTTGCAGTCGTTGCCCAGAACACGCCCACCACATCGCCCAACGCAACACTGTGTTGACAGCGCCCCCTGCAAACGAGAATCAGAACGGTTGTGGCTAGGGTTTGGGCCCTAGCCGTCTTGGCATTTCCCTCGGCTCCATCCCGCCAATAAACTATCAATTTTTAATTGAAATTAAACTAAAAAAAAAACGCAAATAAAAGAAAATTTAATCACATTTAAAACAAAAGAATTTTAAATTTTTTTTAAAAAGAATTTTACAACTCAAATAACAAAAACAACTTAATTAAAATTAAAACAATTTTTTTTTAAACATTACAAACCATTTATATAATTACAAAGTATATATATGATTAGGGTGCCATGGGGGTGATGCCGGGCATCGCCCCCCATGACCTCCCCAATAAAAAAAATTAATTGTGTTTAATTTTATTTTAATATCCTTGTTTACAATTTTTCTTAAAGCAATTATTGTTTTTTGTTTTACTTTAAAAAAAAAACAATCCTCACATTTTTTTTTTTCAATTTTTTTTATTGTTTTAGTGTAAATTTTTTAAAAATATAAAAATATTTTTTAAGCATTTATTTAGGAGCCAATTTTGAGTTGTTTATCGACGATGGTAGTCGTTGTCGAGGTCACAATTTCAATTAAGTTATAATTTTGACTCCAAAAAAAAACTTGGTGCTACTGGTAGCATCAGTTTTCGATCCAAGGGCCAATTTTAAAGTTTTTGTTCACAATGACATCAGTTGTCAATGCAACGGGTCTGAATTTTAACCATCGTTAAAAAAAAAAGGTGCTACCGATAGCACCACTTTTTGATTTAGGGGTAAAAATAGCCACGTTGAAAAAACGAGAAGTCTAGAGAATTCTCATTAAGTTGGTAACTATGTTTATTGGTTTCAAGTTGAGAATGACCTTATTAGTTATGTAGTTAGGTTCTAAAATGTTTGTTCCTAATCACATGGAAGGCAAGGTGAACTTGCCACTCTCATTGATCCCCAACTTGCGGAGGCTATATTAGACTTGGGGTTTGACCGTTCTTGGCAGTTTCCTTGGGTCCTGCTCAATTTGGATGGACACATTCTCATCCTCACCAATATTTATGCTTCAAATGACTCAATCAAATGAGTGTTGGGGTGGCGCTAGCTTGCAAATGAACTGCCTAACCCATGGATCTTATATTTAGATTTAAATATGGTAGAACACCTAGGAGATAAATAAGGTACCCTACTAGACAAAATCCCATGTGGGAAAAAGATATATGTTTCTCCCTCACATCTAGACATGGATTGTATGACCTTGTCCAAGCTCATTGATATGATTCATTGAAGTTATGGCCCAGTTGGAATAATGATTGTCAAGGGCAGGAAATAATATTATAGAGCCTTGATTGAGCCATGTTGTTGGAACATAATTCTTTCTATTTTGATTCCCTTAACAATAGGTCAGTGCGAGTGGTTAACACGATTACTCTCTTGGACCACAAACAAATGTGGTTTTAGATCCCATGGGGAGTACATAATATGTGTATGCAATGAACCAAATACATTATGAATACTTCTCATCTACATACTCCATAATACATTGATTATATCACACAATTTGGAATCTTATCCCTTTTCCAAAAATTAGACCAACCTGACTATTTTAGTCTATGTAAGGAGAGAGAAAAGGAATACTGACTTATTTTGTTTCCATGGCCAATAGCATGAGAAATCATCCCATGCATCCATGCATACATGTATTCCATAATTATGGTCGGTGTCAACCTCGACGGGGGGAGGAGGGATGGATTGCATGGTGGGTTGATGCCATTTCTTGCATTGTGGCATTTATGAGAGGATATGGGTGGAAAATTTCTACCATTTGCCATAATCACAATAAGGATGTCTAGAAAGAATTTGAGGAGATTTCCCAAGAGCTACCATATAATCCATTTCACCTAGGGAAGCAAGAAAGGGTGTCCAAGTTGCATCACTTACTGAGTGTGGAGGATTTATGGAGCCCAAATCTACGCGAATTAGAGATTAGAATATGGAGGATTTATTTAGATCCCTTGCAATCAAGGAGGCCAAAGAGTAGTTGACAACCTTCAAAGTTGGGGAAAGGCATATCACTAAACAAGAGGTGATTAAACATGACTTTGTCACCCACTACGAGATGGTTTCCCAATTCCAAGACTATAAGGAGAGCATAAAGTGCACCTTGTATAAATGTTTGGATGTAATTCTCGTTAAGGCCTTCGAGGAACAAAAAAGGACTCGTGACAATACCCTCACCTTGGATGAGTCGATAGTTACCCTCAAAGAAATTTCAGATGAGAATGCAAATGGTCTCAATCACTTCCCATGTGAGTTCTACATGGCCATGTGAGCATTTGTTGAGCTAGATATTTTATAGGTATACAATGAATCCCTGAATAAGAAATCCTTGGGAGTTGAGATTGATCAAGGTTCCATCAAATTCATCCTCAAAGGAAATAACCCCAATTTAACTATTACCTAGTGATCGATTTTCTTTTTGAATACTTCATCCAAGATCTTTGCCAAATATTTGGCCTTGGGACTGAATCACATCACACCTAAAGTTGTGTGGTTGAAACATATAATGTTCATTTGGGGATACTTCATTCTATATATCGTCATTTCTATATGGGAGGGAATGGAATGGGAATGGGCCTCCAAGTTCAATGCCTTATTCATTAAAATTAACTTTGAAAAATATTATGATTGGGTTGAGTGATTGTTTATCCTTGCAATGCTTAAAGTCCTATGCTTTGGCCCATTTTCCCTTCGAGTTATAGAAATGATTTTTGTCCTAATTTCAAACTATATTTTTGTAAACATGGATAAATTTGAGAAGATAGGAATGCATCCACTACAAGGAAAATACCAATTGGTGGAGGTTTTTACATAAACACTTCTCCCTTGTCTTTTTTTACTGAAGATTTCTATCGAAGGTGGCTGCACTACAAGGAGATCACCTTTTTGCGGAGGTTTTTAGTGTCATAGAATTAGCAAAGGGATCCTTCTAGGTAAGCAAGGATGGAAGGACTCTCTTTCTAGAATAAAATGATTATCTTGGTAAGGGTTAAAGTTCTAGGGACTTTTTTTATTGAAAAGCATTTGGAAAAATTGAAAGCCAGTAAAATCCTTCATATTATTAATTCAACCTTCTCTCGTGACTTCAATTTATTTTAATAAACAAAAACCTATGATGGTCTTTGCTTCTACTGTTTGAAGGAAATGTGTTGACTAAGATGGTTTGGTTTGTGGTCCAAAGGATATTTTGAAAGGGCATATTGTCGGCCTGTTACTACTTGAACTCTCTCTTAGAGGAAAAGTCCTAACCTGATGGGAGAGCCTAGGAGAAACTATAGGCAAGCCACCCATTGTCACCTCAGTGGCCTTGCCTCTCACTTTAAGGCTAAGAAAAGGGTTCCTAACCTAAGGGGGAATTCCCTAGAGGTCAAACTAAGTTGGGTCATTGAATGTTGAAGGGGAGTTCTAGGACTTGGTTTGCCTAAGACAACTTGACACTACCCACTCTCAAGGTAAAAGACAAGGTTACAATTGTGAGCAGATAGTAGATTAAATGAATAAGCTCAAAATGTTTAAAATAGACAAATGCTTATTCACATTATGCTTGAAAAACATGAAATCTTTCTCAAAGGACTATGTATCCAAATACATGATGACAAATGACCATGAAACCATATCAATTTAATCATTCATTTACTAAGTCTAAGTTCCCATTCATAAATAATGATACTAACCCTATCATAGGTGTACCACCAAACCCATTAATGTGTCAAATTTTGTAAAAGAGAGCAGTGAATCATCCAATAACCAATGACCACATGAAGTATTCAAAAGTGCATAATCACAACCATAGTCATTAGGAAACTATAGAAAAATGAAGACTACAAGAAGAAATAAAAATGTGCTGCTAGGTTTGTGCTTAAGATGTGCCCAATTGCTTAGAAACCATTCCATTCATTTTTGTAAGAGTGAAAATTGTCAAACTTCTTCAAGATCTTTGAGTTGTTCATGTGCATTATTATGCAAATCCCTAGATTATCTCAATTAATGCTTTGTGGAGATGCCCAAACATTGTCCCCAAACCACTAATGCAAGAATGTCAAAGAAGGCAAAGGTTATATTTGCAAATAAGAATCATTTATCATTACTCGTCATGGAAAATGGAAATTCTAGAAACTTTATTATTCCATGTGCTCATCCCACCATGTTATTTAGAGTACCATCCACTATTATATGCCAATGATCCAACTTTGTTTGAGACAAGAATATTTATGAAATGGCCAATATTATAACTGCTATTGAATAGAACTAAGATGGCAGAAACAAATGTGACTCCAAAAAAACTATGACATTCAAATATCGTCCAGTGATCATGAATTAACGCATTGTCTCAGCTATGAAACGATGATAACATTTAAGGCATTCCACAATACATATTAGATTGTCTTAACATATGCCCATGGTACTCAGAAAAAAAACATGAAAATATCAGTGTTTAAGGCACAATTACAGCTGTGTATTAGAGAATAGTGAGGACATAATAATAGTGATCATTAATACACAGTTTTAGCCATGAGAAAATGAATAACAATATCAACATTCATGGCATAAGCCCCAAGGGTTAGATCAAGTGGTTCTAAGCCAGACGTGAAGCTATCCCCAACTGAGGAGGTCACGGGTTTGAATCTCTTGTTCTCTTTAGGGTTAGGCCTAAACGTAAACATGGACGACAATTTACCCCGTTACAATCCACGAAGTGGGGAACCACTTGGTGGAAACTCCTGAGAGATATTACCTTGGGAAAAAAAAAAATCATTAAGGCATATTCATTCCTGTGATTAGAAACAATTTGTTATGATGATGAGAAGATCTTAGAATATTCCATACAAATCACAAGTACCAACATTGAAACAACAAAAATGTACTGGTGGTGAACAAGTGCAAGTGTTCAGATAAGTATCCTTTAAATATGCACACAAAATGTCTAGCTATTCAAACCATAAAAACCAAGTCATTTTGTCAGATTGTGAGTCGTTTTGGGATTTGAAGTATTATTACTGCAAATATACCTAAGTGTTGCAAGAAAAATGTGTACCCTATGCAGAAAACCAAATTTTTTTGTCACTAGTGTTATGCGTTTAATGAAACTGGGATAATAAGTGTTTTCTACATTTATTTTAATTAGTGTTGTCATGGCATAGAGCAAGGGAAATCTGTAAATGATAACTTCAAACCCCAACGTCAAGCTTTATACATGAATATGGCGGGCCGAATGTATATGTCTTTAATGAATGGAGCCCTGCCTCCTTTAATGATTTACGTGTTTTCCAAGCTTGAATGATAACTCACTAGGAAAGACTGAATTTTGCGCACTTTTAGAGTTATTAGTAAACAAGGGTTAAATCCAAAGATAATACGTACAAAACCAGATATAAAACCCTAGCTCGTATCAACCTTAAAGAATACACCATGAATATATGGTTGGCATAATTTGGATCCAAGTCATATGAAATATAGCAATGAGAACACTTAGATCTATCGAGCTCCGAGATCTATCAACCTAGATCAATATATCAAGCAACTTAAACCTTAGATTGTTTTAAATAGAAAGGAAAAGAGGTTGAAATTTAAATTTTGTTACAGAAAAGAAATGCCTTAAATTCTATTGGGCTATGGAGTCAACCCAATACTCCGTGAGGATTGGCTTTTGCAATGGATCTTGGGACTCTAGCTGGCAACCCTAGGGTGTACCTAGCAAGCTCCTTCAAGAGATATTAGAAACATCCAAGGTCTAGATGGTGATAGGAGTGTGTTACCACCTTCTTGAGTGGCCAATGGTAGCCTCTACACCATCCCAAGGTAGGAGTTGGAAGGAAAATCAAGCCTTTCCAATTGAATACTCTAGTCTAAATGTAGAAAACTAGGGACTATGAATAAAATTTACCTCATGAAGCTCTCGTCGAGCAAATTATATGCTAATTTGTTGCTACTAAATTATCAACCATGAGCTCGTAAAATTCGAGATGCAAGCACAAAAAATGCAGGATTAGACCTCTAATCTATCCTACGCTGATGACAATCCAAACAAACCAAGCAAATTAAAGCAAAACAAGCTGCAATAAATTAATGTTAGGAATATATCTTTGGGATGTGAGACAATAAGTGCTATAAGGGATTAGGGTTGCAATTTTTCATATATATATGTTCATGCAACGTCAAGTGCGTAGCTTACTAACATGTCTTAATCCTTCAATGATTCTTCCTATAATAACTTCTTCTTCCGCGGGAAATGAAAACAAGCAAACTATGGAAAATTAATACTAAGGAAATCATCACTGGGTTGTGGAACAACTAATGCTATGAAAGTTCTGAGTTGCAATCTTTCACATGGGGGCATTCATGCAACTTTGCAGGAATAACTATTAGTATCTTTAATCTTCAGTGATATTTATGTAGTGAAACTATGGTTAACTAAATCAAAGCAAATATGAAAGTGAACTAATTTAAAAAGGAAGTTAAACCAATCTAAAAACAAATGTAATTGAATACTCATAGGATTCTTTCTAGTGAGTACAACATTGACAAGAAAATGATGACAAAACAAAAGAGAATAAAAACACATAGAGAGTAATGGGAGTATGGACTATATACCGAAGAATGGCAAACACAGTGAACAATTATACATTTGAATATTAAGAAGAGTTAATGTGGGAGGGTGTTGTTATCCTCTGTATTCAATGATTGTATGCATGGCAATGTTTTGTGAAACTTAATTAATCAACGAAGCAAGGGACAACAATAAACTGAAATGAGAATAAATGTGGTATTAATTATTTGTGTCTTAAATATTTAATTTTCAACAAAAACTTACACAAGAATTGATGATCGAATTGGAATGAAAAAGGGCATGCAATCTTCTATAATCAACTCTGATCTGAATCTGAACTAGGCACAATGTGTCTGGAAAAAGATCTGTGTTATTGATGGAATGGTTGACAGTGAGTACGAGATCAATGTATGAATGCAATCTGAGGAATGAAGGCATAGATGAAAATGATTGGTTTCCTTTTATGCTTGTTTTGTATGTGTTATACCTGTGTATAACAAAACATATATATACTTATTCGATTGTGTGAAACCCTTACAACCAACATATATAACAAAGTGCTAAATGGGTGTGTTTGGAGAACGATTTGACGATAACAATAATGGCTTAATGGGATCAATCTGAAACAAAAAGGTATTATATACACTAGACTTGGATTAGAATCAAATGGAGGTGAATCGAATACGATTTAGAAGCAAATCAGATCTGTAAATGATTTAGGAATTGGGCGCAATGGAAGAACATAGTATATATTATGTGTAGGTATACCAGAGTGTTTATTAGACCAAATCACTAGTGCAATGTGAAGGATTGACCACAATGTAATTGCAATAGACAATCTTTGCAAAGAGCTACACTGCAGGTTTAACACATCTAATTATTGCTGGAAATAAGTTGACACAATGAACATAAATATAATTATGCGGAAATGCAAATGAACATTGTGGAATTGAAACATTGATGCAAATGAAGATGTAATTGTCTCTCAGTATTAAATTATAGAAAGTAAATAAGATGATAAAAATGCTTTTGACCAAAATGTAAATAGCAATCAAACCAAACCTGTCTTTGAATCAAAACAAACAAACAATATACTACTTAATCACTAAGCAGATGAAATAATATGCTAAGCATAATTGGAATGATAACTAATTAAAATGCAAACAACAAGTGTAGACCAACACATACCAAATTGAGGGGACCCTGCCTCACCTAGCACGCGTGGCCAAAAGACTTACAAAATCAAGGAAGTGATTACACAACTACAGAACCATCAACACTTTGATATTATTGAAACTTTGAAATTGCAAATATGTTATTATGAATTCAATTCTCTCTTACAAAATATCTGATTTCACGCCCTCATGAATCCTTCTTAGTCCTATGAAGCTCTTTTTATACATAAAAATCAATGGGGAAGGATAGAACTAAATTCCCAAAACCAAAACTGTTTGATACAATTTTTGGGTTTTTGTAAATTCATCCACAACTATAAATCTCGACAAACCCAGATTTGAAATTTACCCATATGTCCTCCAAATTTCACTTTCTAAGAAAATCACCTACATTTTACTCATATTTTCATGTTCCTCATAAAATCCATGTTCCAGAAATTTGAGATTCGATTCCATCTTCCCATAAATCACGTTTAAATATTTTTGTCCGAAATTTTCTGCTAAATTTGACCGTGAGCTAGAGTATCACACGTGTGACCTAGGTGCGAACCAAAGGACCGACACCATGCTGACATCTATGTATTCAAACTCCATGTGGCCAAATCCTAGTTGGAGAGGTGGAAGTATGCCATTGAATGATTTTAGGTACATGAACTGAACTGTGCTGAACTGAACTGTGGCTACTTCATAAACCGTCATTAGTAAAACTATGATATAATCGTCTTTAATCACTAAAAACATAGAAAAATGATGTATTAACCATGCACGATGTATGATTGTGAATGATGACGGTTAATGAAGGTTTATTGTGTAGATGGACATGTATTATTAATGAAATGCAAAAATGTTTTAAGAATAATGACTTTATTGGGCGGAGAAATATGACAAAAGTGGAGCCCAACAACTCCTCCACTATAACACTTTGCTCTTCTTGTGACTCCTTGCTATCTTTCTCAACCAACCTTCACCTGATACAAATAAATTATCTTGCTAGATCCCTCAGAAAATAATCCTAAAGAAAATATTTATTTTATTTTATTTATTTATTTTTTATTTTTATGTCTGGCGGAATCAACAACTAGTTGGGCACGTGCTCGCGTTACATGTGGCCGTGTTATCCAATTGCTACCACTATAACCTCCAAGTGTGCCCACGATGCCCCTTACGCGGCACACATTGTAAGTCGGGGGGAGTTGAACTTGAAACCTCATGGAACTTCATTTTCACGGCACTTGCCAATTGAGTTGCCCCCCCGGGGGCTTCCTCAAGAAAATATTAAGCCAATACCAATAAGATGGATGAAAATAAGCCAAATATTTTTTATTCTCCAAACTCTAGTTACAAATGAGAGCATACCCTTCTTTATATAGAGAGGTGCCCTTATATAACATGTGTAGAAAACCATGAGTGAGTACAATACAATGTGCTAAAACCATAAGCACACGAAACCATGAGTTAAAACCATGGCAAGATACTCAAGTAGTTACATAGAATCTTCAAATAGGTAGAATAATGGAAATAGGTCCAAGATAACACACATGTGGTCCATATGAGTGTAGAAAAAGGTGCGCTCTTCTCTAAATGAGCCAATGTCCCATGATATAGTCAAAATAATGGTCCAATCAATGGAACACCCTCATAAATGGTCCATGAAGTGAGGGCCAACATAAAATAGTGTAGAAAAATCACCCAAGAGCAAGGTGTGCCCCTTTAGAAGGAGGTACGTGTGGTCCAAAAGATACACCTCATAAAGTGTGTAAGGTCCAAAAAGGTAATAACCATCTCAACCACCTGTAACCAACCGTAAAAACCTAGTCCATAACCTGTAACCACCTGGTCTAAGACTTCAACTACCTCAACAAATCCTATGTGTGGTCCATGTGAGAGAATGAGACACACATGTGGGCTAATATCATCCAACTAAGTAGGGGTGCCCTTGTAAATAAATCCATATAGCATTGTGATGATGTGGCATCTCCGTCATAGCCCGATGCACTGTCACGAATCCCAAGGCAGTGACACGTATCCCAATGAAGTACATGGATTCTAAGGCAGATGACACAAATTCCAATGTTAATGGATAAGACCAAATATGGGTACATGGATATCAATGTAGTGTCACAGATCTCAAGGCATGGTACATATTTCCCAAGGCATGGATGATATCTCATATACATGTGCACAACTCCCAATGCAGAGCGCCCACTCACGGTTGTGGGTCTAACCCCCTTACAAGCCATTAGATGATGCATATCTTATGCTTCTCTTCTAGCAACAAGATAACAAGGGTTAATTTTAAAAATTGCCTAAGTTTACCATGGGATGACACTTTTAACCCCTTATTACACATGACAAAGACCAAGTCAAGTAGCATTTCCTAGATAACCAGGTTAGATGTAGGTGAAAAGGTGAGTAACTTATAGAAAGGGCATGAGAATGTCATACAATGACCCTCAAAGCCTCATATGATGATAACAATATTTTTCTTTGGTCCAACTAGCTTTCAAGAGCTAGGAATCTTCATTATTTGCATATGTAATCCTTCTAAGAGGGAGCTTCTACTTAGAGTTACCACCTCAACTCTTTATTTATTTCCTCTTTCTTTTTCTTTATCTGTTCATTTTATTGAAAAAGTCCCTTTTCTTTAGATATTCATAGACAACCATGGGATTGGGGCATTGGCCTTTTTAATAAGGTGGCATATCTCCAACCTTTTTTTTTCATTTTTTTCGCTCTTCACCTCTAGCTTTTTTGGATTTATTTGACTTGGGCTTACATTATTTTTCCATTTTTCTTTAGCTAGACCTTGTTGGATGACATTTGATAAGTCAAACATGAACAATGTATTATTTTTTATGAACAAGATGGGAGTGAGAGGGAAAAGGTGTAAAGGTGTTATGTATGGTTGCGATATGAACATGCTACACCCACTTGATCACTAGGAGTATGCCATGACTCAAAACCCATCACATATTTAAAGGAAAATCATGTCCCCCATGGTAAAACAAGACAAAAGATAAAATTGTTAATGTTATGAAGTTGCTACTAGATGGCACTTGAATGTTTACCATTTTCATGATTAGCTTAGAAGTTATAACACATTTCTGAATGACCAACAAATGCACGGGGAGCAGAGCATAACATATGAAGTATTGCATATTAAATCAAAGTAGCATGACCATGTATATTGAAAGCATAATATACCAAGTGCATCTTTCATCTGAGGTATGAATTTGGATAGAATCAATATACCATGGTTGAGGTGGCTGAGCGGTGAAGGTTGAACCATCATGCAATTGAGGGAGAATAAGGAGAGAATCTACATCTGAATGGCATGATCTCATGCAAGCTTGAACAGGTCTCCTCTACTAGTTGGGTTGCTCTAGGACTGTTACTTTTGAAGGGACAACACGACCAATGACCTTTTTAATGGCCAAACTTTCTCCTGGTTGCATTGGTTGGAGATTCATCATAAATTTTAGTTGTGTCATACCAATAAATTTATTGTGGAAAGAATTCAAGGGTCAATTCTAGATGATTTGATGCAAAAGATAGGCATGAATGGCTTGGAATCTTGGGGCTAGAAGTGGGAGTGGGCCATTGCCTTCATAAAATACAAGCTTGAATTGGGACATAAATGCCTCTACACACGACCAAGACTCGAGGGTCCACTGAAAAGCCTATGAAGAATAAAAGAAAACTAAAGCCTGAGCTCTTTCCTAATCTCAACCCATTGAAGTTGATCCTAGAACCTAAGAAAACAATATTTAATTGGTTCTTGATAATGGGAGGCTTACTAGTAGAGAAAAGACCGTCATACATAGGAGTTCCAAATTCGTGTTGCCCACAATGTGGGTGTGCTCAAAGATTCTAAAGGATATTTTTTGGTTCTCCCCTTTCACCTCCTCTACTTGGGCCTGGGTGGAGGCTCTTTGCCTATCATACCCGCCAACCTCCCTCTCTTAGATAACGATAATCTTAGGATATACATTTCCATGGGATAATGAATTTCCCTCTACCTAGTTGCTTGTGCAAACTAAAGTTCTTTATTTTCTTTGGGAAAATGAAAATATATGATATTTAGCAAGTATGAGTTGACCCATTTTTTTCATAGTATGATGGGGCATTAATTCATGTCTGTTTGTCGGTGTAGAATATTGTAAAATCACTCAAAATGAGAATGGAGATGGAGATGGACCATTTTTTGGTTTTATGATCATGTAAATGGTGCCGTGCAAAATTGCGCTGTCACAAGATTGGCTACCAAAGATGGGCTGTCACATTGCTTCTGATCCTCACCGTATCCGAATGATGTAGGTTCATGAATTCATGAAAAATACAAAAGCCCACGTTCAACTCACATCATTCCATCCTGTCCCACAAAAGCCCACGTCTTGCCAGCCATCTTTGACTCCAATCTGATCTCCTCCTGTTTCAGATCCTTTGACTCCAATATATTTAATATTTGCAGTTCTGCACTCTCCAGACTCCGGCCATTCCTCTATTTATACCCTCAACTCCTCTTGTCATCTCCATCATCTCATTCGGATTCATCTCTCTCTGAAATTTGCTACAAATGGCTTCGAAGCTCGTATTAGTTTTGGGCATCTGCATTTTTTCCCTGTTCCTGCTATCTCCTCCTGTCACAGGCATAGAGTCTCCTCCTGTCACAGCCATACAGGATGATGAGCCGGTGGTGCCCCCAAGGAGTGACCACTATGTGTCGGGATGCAAAAGGTGCTGCTATTTGGATGAAAGAGGGTGCATTGCATGCTGCTCCAAGGGCCAACTGCTGCAGGACCTTCTCCCTATGACTGCTGGCCGAAAGGAAAAAGCAGCAGTAATCGCCAATTCTGGCCACAAATAGACAGACTCCATTCAGGCAATTTATCTGCCTGTCAGATCTGGCTATAATAATGAAGACGCTAGTTATTTGCCAAGTCTCAGCCATGGATAGATAAAGCAGTCCTCCATTACTGTTACTGTTTGCTTGGGAACTAATAAGAAATACAATAACGCAGCGGGTTTTAATTATCAGATGCCTTGGGTGCTTGGATGATTTGTTTGTTAAATGTTTTATGCTTTTTTTTTTCTGTTTCAAACGAGTCCAGGGATTACATTTTCCTTATGTTTATAGATTTATATAATGTTATGATTATGAATTTGAGTGACATTAAATAATGGTTAAGGTAGATAAGCTATTTTTTGTTGTTTAAATTGTATTTCTGAATGCATAAATGAATCTAACTTGTTGAAAAACTCCTGGAACATTAGAATTATATAAATTTAGCCACTCAAATTTGCAGATCTAACCATTCATCATCAGATTTCGGACAAAATCAAAAGAAAAAGTTATCAGAAAACATCCAAAAAATAGAACAGTTAAACTACTACATAATTTGGTGAAGAACATATATATGTTATTAAGATAAATAATAATTTGGTGAAGAACATGTCTTGTGTATTTTTTCACTTTTGTATTTATTTTATAAGAGATTATAAGTTCATATCCATATGAGTACAGGATGTACATCTCTTCCAGTTGTTAGATCAATATTAGAGTAAGCTGCCACTCTTACAAAATAAGTTTAAAATTTTCTTTATTTCTTCATCATTGATTTTAGGTTTAATTAATATTCAGTAATCAGAGACAGTCTTACCTCTTACCACAAGACGAAAAATATGATTTCCAATTTTAACAATGCTTTCATTCATTGCCTGCGTTATCCAGTTTCATAGATCTACTCAAAAACTCCTCTTTTCTGGATCAATCTAATCAGTACAGCCAAATTTGGCACTGCACCCTATTGTTGGACTTAAATTGGGTTTAACTATGTTACAATGCAATTGAAAGAAAAGGAAAATGGAGATTTAGCTTGTGCTTGAATTTTCTGCCCATGGAAGTGAAACAGAAGCTGCAAAATCTTAAGGAAGTTGAAATTAATCGACAGTACAACTAAACTATTACTTTATTAAACCATAATACCAAATTGTTATCAGTTCATACAAGAGAATCACAGAAATTCAATGGTATTTATTTTTATTGAAAGAGATCATGCTTTAACCATTAACAATGATAATTAGAAGTTGGGTGGTTGGAAAGCATGTTTGTTTTTCTTTTCATTCAAATTCAATTCTTACAAAATAACCCCATATCCCAATAAATTACTGATTCATTTTCAAAATCAACAAAAACTAATTTTAACCCTTCCTCAACTTAAAAAATAGAACTATTCTCCTCAAATTTATGAGGCTTATCTTAAATGAAATAAACCCATCAGATGATGCTATTATCAGACTGTATAAGATATCTGATGAAGTATGTGATTGATGGGTTGTCTTGGTAGACCCTGTTTGAGATGCGACTTTTGAAAATATCTTTGATATATATAAAAATATGTCATGCTGTGCCTAAAAATGCGCTATGCCCTAAGTGGTAAGTTCTGTTCCTTTTAAGATTTTTCCAGTAAGTGGAGAGTTCTATTCATCTTAAAATTTCTGTAAAGCATATCTTCCACAAGTAAATCTCTACCGTATAAATCGGCAAGATCAATCTCATAAAGACCGTATAAATCGGCAACAACAATCTCATAAAGACTGAGAAATTTGGATTCATAAAAATCTGGTATAGTGTACATTTTTTGGCATATCAATTTTTTTTGTGAGAGATTTATATTGATAAAAATCTGGTATCATGTACATTTTTTGGTATATCAATCTGTGTATACAGATCTTTGTATATATTTGTCATTTGAATGGTGGTGAGGAATGATTGTTATCCTCATAACCAAGGTTTAATTCTCATGATAAATTCATAATGAATATGTTGTAATAACTTCGAACCTATATATATTGGAAAATTGTTTTTGATTCAATTGATTAACAAAGTAACTGTTTTTCGAGAAAAAAAAAAAATTACAATTTCGCTGTGAACTTTGAAGTACGCCTTTCCACTAGTTGTGATACAAACTGGGATGTAGAGATGTAGAAATCAGGCGGAGTGAATAAACACATATTTTGCTTTTAATGTTATAGTTGCAGTTTATTTTAAAATTTGATTAGAAATTTAGTAGGATGGCTGGAATTGTAGATTTAGGTGATTGAGAATGGACAATTTTAGTGCTTTCGAAGATTTTCAGGGCATTGAATGCATCTCTATGCATTCAAAAATGCAATTTAAGTAGTAGGAAATTCCTATTTTACCAACAATTGTATAGCCAGATTCCACTAATAATTATTAAAAAAAAGTAAAAGACTTAGAATGTTTAGAATTGTCCCAAGATCAAATCTATATTTATAGTAATTAAGTGAAAAAAATGTGTTTCATTAGATAAAGCAATATATGGATAAAATCTATTAGTAAAATAAGTGTAAAAAGCTTCATTGAAATCATTAATTTTTAAAATTAATCATAAAATGTGCCATTTTTTATAAAAATATTCAAATTTTTAATAATTTTATATAACCTCAATTTTTTGGTAACCTCAATTTTAAAGTAAAAACATATTTATAAAAATATTCAAATTTTTAATAATTTCAAATAGCTTTAATTGTTTGATAATTTTTAAAGTAAAAACAGTTTTTACTTTAGATTAATCATTTAAAAAAAACTGAAATTGCATATATTTTTTTAAAAACATGAAAAATTAGTTCAGAGTGAAATTTAACTCCTAAAATTTTCTTAGATTTTTTTAATTTTTCTTCTTTAAATGAAGGTTTTCTATGATCTTCCTTACTATCTTACTATTATTAGTAACTGTTTGCAATTATAGTGATTTTCTTTCATGAAACTTTGTTGTTATTCTCATTAATCCTTGGTGATTTGTTATTATTGCAATCTTTGTTGCTCATTTTTTCTATCTTCATTTTTCCCTTTTCAATTTCAATGAATTGTTGAGTTTAATTATATTGATTTCTTCTAACCCATTGTAGTTGTCTAATTCTTACATTTAAATATTAATCATTATTATGGTAATAGGACAACAAACTAAAAAAATTTAAAAATGTAGATATTTAACTTTCTTGGATCATCTAGACAAACTCCAATGAACAGAGTGTCAGATTACTTACAAAAAGTAGTAGGAAAAATTGTTAGATTTGTAGATTTGAGTGATTATTTCTGTATAATCCAAATGTCCCAAAAATTTTTCAGCATATTAAATCCATTTCTACATTCAAAAATAAATTTTGAACAACAAAAAATAATAATTAATATAAATTTATATCTCCTTATTTTAAAAACACCTTAAAAAAATAACACACCCATTAATCTACCCTCACATGTCCACTGAACGTGCTAAAAAGATGTCCACGTTCCGCTGAGAGTCACATCCATCCATCTATCTAGTGCCCTTTTAGTCTACCTCGCTATCTTTGACTCCGGTCCTATCTTATCCATCCATTTGTTGCCTTTTTCCTGCAGCTCGCCATCTTTGACTCGCGTCCTATCTTATCTTCAAATCATGGTGCAGTAGTTGAGTAGCGTTGGACTCTGCAATATCTTAACATTAATTCCAACTCTGGAGACTCTGGACGTCTATCTATTTATCTCCACCGTCTTATCTCTTATAATGGAAATTTAAAATTTAAAAGTAAATTAAAATAATATTATTATTTTTTTCAAAATATATAATAATTATAAAATAAATATAAATATATTTTAACAAAAACTTTTATATATAAATAAGATAATTTATCTATTTTTTTTCATTTTTAAATATTTATTAAATTTAAAATTAATTTATTTATACATATATAAAAATTATACATATTTTTAATTTTTTAAAATATTTCAATAATAAATAAATCTTTCAAACAATTGCATAAAGTCCATATTAAAATTACATTCATCAAATATCAATTAACACATCATTTTATTAAAAAACTCTACATATATTTCTCTGAATACACATCTCAAACATATATAAATGTTATAAAAAAATTGGTAAAATTGTTTCCTAAAATTGGTAAACATCTCAAATTCACTTCTTTCCTAAAATTGTAAGAAACTTTGATGACCCTAAAACAGGGTAGCTTCATTCTAGGACTGATAATATATGACATTAATATCACATAAACATAAAAAGTTTGGCACTCTAGTCCCAAACAAAGGGAACAAACTACAAAAAGGGGGAAAATAGAGATAGTATTTAGAAAATATTCTAATGATGAAATGGCCCCACATTCTCTCCATCCCAAGTGAAGTATGTTAGTCTACCTCTGGGCACCAAGAGTGCTTTCTTTGATAGTTTATCAGCCTCCTCATTAGATTCCCTGAAGATGTGCTGGAAGCTGATACCTTGGAAAGATACCGCCAGATCTCGAATTCTGAGCTTCCAACCTTCAATATTAATGCCTTGGAGATTCCCTTTTTGTTTTAGCCAATCAACTATCACTTTGGAGTCCCCCAAAATCTGAATATGTTGTATGTCCAGGAGCTTTGCAATGGAGAGAGTAGCCCACACTCCCAATAATTCTGCTTTGGTATTTGATCATTCTCCACAATTGAAGTACCATCTAAAGTCTAAACATTTCAAGGATCCCCCTGCCCCACAATTTGAACCCCCTGCAATAGAGGCCCCATCAAAATATGCCAAAGTGTATCCATTCAACCTGATGATTGGGCTCAGTCTTAAAACCTGAGAATTAAAAGCTTTAGGTTTTTTAATGAGCACTCCTAAGATATTGTAGACAATAGCCCAAGCCGAGGGTGACTTCCCTTCAAAGAGTACTTTATTGCGCTCCTTCCAAATGAACCAGCTTGTTAGAACTGGGAGCTTTTTTTAGAAAACCTTGTTCAATAACCACGAATCCATACAATCACTAAGATTCTGGCCATTCCAAGAGAAATTAAATTTAAGGACATGTGCACATTTTGCCCAGACAAACTTTGTAAATGAGCAATGAATGAACAGGTGGGCATTGTCTTCAGAGTTTTCTCTACATAGATGGCATAAACCCAGTCCCACCCACCCTTTCTTTTGTAAAATGTCCCATGTTAAGATCTCGTTGTCAGTTGCCAACCAGAAAAACAATATAATCTTCAATTGAATATGCCATTTCCAGAGTTTTACCTTCCAACCGCTCCAAGTCTGTAAATCCTGAGTAGACAGGATAACATTATAACAATTTTTGACAGTAAGTTTTTCGGACGAGTCTCCTCCAGTCCACATAAGTAAATCCTTTGTGTTTTCAATGAGTGTGATCCCCACATGACTTAACTCCACCGTAAAGTTTAACCGGTCTGTAGCATGATCTCCTGTCAGCGCCATATCCTCGCTTCTCCGCAACACCTCAGCAAAGGTAACAGGGTCCCGTGCTATTGAAACTTGTGCTAGAGTAGAGACTTGTTTTTGATTTAGTAGTGAGATGAGCTCTTCATTGAGAAAGGACCTGTCTCCAATGCCCAGGATCTTGTCTCGCCCAATAGAAATTAGATGACCTGCTCCAGGGCACCAATTGATCCAATGGTTGATAATAGGGAATGAGTGAATGAGACTAGACCAAATCCTCGATTGAGAATTGCACTTATGAAATGGCCGTCTAATCCAGTTGATGAGAGTGGAATTATGTAAGTATTTATCCCTAATAACCTGATGCCATATACTTTCTTGCATTAATACCCTCCAAAGGGTAACATCGTTCAATGCCAAATTGAAGTGTGTGAGATTACGAAGACCCCACCCCCCGTTCTTTTTTGGTCTTCAAAGAACCTCCCATATACAAAGGTGGTACTGCTGAGTGTCTGAATGACCATTCCATAGAAAATGGAACATCATTTTTCTAATTTTATTTAATACAGAGTGTGGCAATGCTTCCATAGACATCTAGTACACAGGTTGGCCTTCCAATACTTTTTTTACCAAAATATATCTCCCCCCTAGTGAAATCCACCTGTTGCACCATAAGCCAATTTTATTTGTTACTTTTGAAACAAGCCAGTCCCAATCAGTTGCGCGGTGAGCTCCAGTCTTCAAGAAATACCCCAGGTATCGGAACCCATGAGAGAGATCACTAAAAGTATAGGGAAAGATATTTGTAATGGACTAGTTCTAAATCCGTGAGGCCTTCATAATGGACAATGGATTTTGTTTGGTTCACCGAAAGACCCAAGGATTTACAGAAAAGGCAGATAAGTTTGTCGATCTCTCTCCATTCTAAAAGGCTTGCCTTAGACATAATGAGGACATTCTCCACAAACAGTAGATGAATAATTTTTGTCAATCTAGAAACCTTAATCCCTGTAATAAATCCTTACTCAAAACTATTCTTCAATACTAAGTTGAGACCTTCCATTACTAAGATGAAAAGAAGGGGGGATAATGGACAACCCTGCCTAATTCCCCTTCCACTTCTGAAAAAGTTTGTGGCCTCCCCATTAAGTAAAATATCGAAGGACGAAGATGTGACACAAGACATGATCCAATTTGTCATTTGGATCCCCAATGTTATGTTGTATGGATAAGTTAAAAAATGTGTTCATATTTTGAATTGTAGATATATTATTTTTTTAATATGTATTGTAACTTTTTATTGTATTCAAAACCACATAGTATTTTTTTATTTATGCAAAACCATATATATCCTGGTATGTAAATCCTTTATTATGAATCATTCATTTTTTATTTTTAATAATATAATATAATGAATTTGATAGTTTATAAAAAAATTATATAAATGAGTTTAAAAAAGAGGTTAGTGATTTGAATTATAAATATAATATTTTTTTTAAATGATTGCTTTTAAAGATGGGAGAGATGTCTATGTATGGGAGATATGTCCATGTAACATAACATATTAATTTAATTTAATGTTTTATTATTATTAATTTATTATTTTGTGGATTTTTTACTATTATTTAATGAGTTATATTTTTTTTCCTTGAAAAAAAAGCTTAATTTTATTTCTTTGGAGAGACAAAATTACATTTTGTAGGTGCTTCAATGAGCACATCACACGAACTGTGTATTTTTGGCATGATTAAAAAAGTTCTCGGCCCGTAACCAAAAAAGTGACCACTATAAAACCTGTCTATCATGCGCAGAGATATGCTTTGCATGACATTAAGCTTAAAAGGTTCCTCACCCAGAACAAGGTGGAATATAATTTGTAGAGTTATAGTCAGATATATACATGGTAAATACAATGCTACAAAAACCACAAAAAGTTTTGATGCGTTCCTAAAGGATGCCAATAAAGGTTGTTATCAGTTGTTTTATAGATGCGGTGTTGAACATAGATTTCAGACTTCTTTCTAGAGCTAATATTTGTTGTGTGTTGATATCTTGGAACTAGGAACTTGGAAGACCACAAACTGATGAAAAATAAAGCAATCCATATGAAAAGTGCCCATTAAGTGCCAATCATGAAATGAGAAATATACAAATATTTAAGTCTGAGATTGTCCGTGGTCTTCTATAAACGATTGATGATAAAAGGAATTAGTGTCCTACCCTTTATGCTATGTGAAGTGCCATCGTCCCAAAGTGAGTTGCAAACCTGCTTTGGACAAAGAATCCGCTACCATGTTCATGTCCCTGTATACATGGGAAATAACCAATGAATCAAATGCATCCAACAATTGTAAAATATTCCCCATAATAGGTATAAGAAATATGTTGTGGCAAATTTGATGTTTTCTTGCCCAATTGATGACATTCATAGAATCACCAAAGATTTGAATATGAAGAATATCTTTTTCTCTAGCAAAAATAAGTAACAGTTTCAATGTCAAAAGTTCAACATGGTTGTTTTTACCCCGACCCAACCTCATTTTTGTATGGAAAGAATGGTTTTCTGTGAGGTGTAGAACTACTCCCCCCCCCGCATGTGGTGTTCTAAGAAGCTCCATCAAAGAATGCCCATGGTTTTGAGGTGTCAATGACCTATGGCTGCCTTAGCTGCAATTCCAGAGCTTCTTTTGTCTATGGGAAGTGAGATACTATAGATAAACTTTGGGCTGCAATTGCCTCTGGGATAGAGGCTTTTTCTTTGAAAATTATTGCATTCCTGGCCAGCCAAATGCCCCAGCTAATTAAGAGAGGAAGTTCTTTTATTTCCTTGTGGCTTGGATCTCTAATCCAGGCCTTCCATGCCATTTCCAATGAGTTTCCATTCCAAATGCATCTTCGCCTGAGGTTTGTCGAAGTTTTGGTCCATACTTTCTTAGAGAAGGGACAAGAGATGAGAATATGGAAATTGGATTCATTACTATTTTGACAAAGTGGGCATCTACCCAGTCCTTCTATCTGACGCTTACTCAAATTGTCCCAAGTTGGGATTTTTTCATTTAGATCCGCCCACAAGAATATTTTGGATTTTGGGGGGAATTTTAGCTTCCATAGTCCCTGCCACCACCAATTGGGATTTTGCTGAAAAAGTTCAATATTCAAAGCTATGTAGCCAAATTTTGGAGTGTAGGAACCAAGCGGATCCTTTTTCCAAACTAATTCATCTTCCCTGTCTGATATCTTGATATGTCTTCTTTAGAGAGTTGAAATATAATTTTCCATCAAAACTAGACACCATGTTCGCCTAGAAGACACCAAAATCCTTGCCAAAGAGAATCACCTCTTCAAACGTCATATTAGAGAAGCCATTGAAATCCGTAAACACCCTAGTAACCTTAACAAAGATAGTGGACTAGAACTGAGCGAAAACTGGCTCCCCCTGTTCCACAAAAAAAAACAATAAACTTTGGTAGTCTTCTCTTCTTTTCTTCTTTTATAAACCAAAAAAAAAAAAAAAAAATTTCATAAGAAAACCCCTCCCCTTTTAATTCTTAGACAACCTAATAACCCCAAAAAACCTAAGAAGCGAATTGATTAATATTAAATTAACCCTGTAGTAATAAAACACTTAGAATTTAAATTAAATAAACAAGAAAAGAAAACCCTAATCTTTTTAATTACTTGTTACCTATAACCTAATCCTAGAACCTATTATTCCTAATAAAGACTTTAGTACACAACATTAAACCAATTAGAACCCAATTTTTACCTTATAACAAAATAAACCCTAATATTAAACCCATAACAAGCACACCTTAACCTCTTATCATATTAACCTAATAATTAATTTTAAATAAGAAACCCTAAAATTATTAATATACTATCTTAACCTTTAAATAAACAAAAATTCAATAAACCCTAGTAATTTCTTATAAAATAATTAAATTTATTAAATAATTAATTATAAATTAAACCCTAGAAAATTAAATAATTTATTTAGAGACCTTAGTACACAACCTTAAACTAATTAGAACCCATTATTTTCCTTTTAACATAATAAACCCTAATATTAAACCCTAAAGAAGCACTCCTTAACCTCTTATTATATTAACCTAACCCTAGAATTAACAATTTAATTTACCCTTAAACTAAACCCCAGAACATAATTATTTATAAATAAAAAACCCTAAAATTATCATAACCTTTAATAAACAAGAATTTAATAAACCCTAGTGATATTTTATAAAATAAATCTATTAAATAATTCTACTTAGCCGACACTAAGAAATTTTCCCACTTCCAGTATTTATACCAGCTCTTCCCTTCCTCTTAAAACCCAGGCTCTTTGTCCTGAAGATGGATCCTGATTTGGATCCGAAACGTCGACAATCTAATGACTACACTGTGGCTTTTCCGATCAAAACTGAAAATCCCACCCACAACAATCTCACTCATCAACAACATAATTATCATTTAATCCCAAAGATATAACACTTCTCCAACCTTGGTTCTAGAGTGTGTTTAAGGGGGGATCAACAAGGTTGGAGAGAAAGGAGATGTCCTGTCTTTGTAGTTGAATAATTAGATCATCTAGTAAAATGTGAGAAATCCCACTACCAGGCTAGGGATCTGCACCTATGCGGATGTGGTTTCCTTTACCTACCCTCCAAGCCAAGCCCTCCCCTACCACTGGAAAGGAATATATCATGGCTTTCCAAATTATCAAGCATTGACGATTTGTCTTGTTTGGTGAACGAATCGAATCTTCTAATGATTTCGGGAAATTGTATTTTTGTGCGAACACCAGCGTCCACAGACTGGTGATTGATATAAGACGCCAACATTCCTTTGATGCCAAGGCCTTGGAGAACAAAAAAATATTTTTGAGTACCCAACCTCCCAAATCTTTTGGTCGCACAATGCGTTCCCATTTGGCCTAGGGCTGAGTGATTTTTTCCCATGATCCAGACCAAATAAACCAAGAAAAAGTCTTCCTTATCATTTCTAGCACACCCTTTGAAATCTAGGCCAATGACATCTGGTATATTGGAATGGCTTCCATGACTGATTTGGTTAATGTGAGTGTGCCTACTCTAGACAACCACTTGAAGCTCCAACCATGTAACATTTTCTCCAATTTTGTTAGCAACCATTTCCAATCTTCTTTTTGGTAGTTGTTTGGCTTCAACTAAAATCCCAAGTATTTTAAGCCTTTCGAGATATCCTGTAAATAGAATGGAAAAAATCTCTTGTAGGTGGCGACTTCCTCTCTTTCCATCTTTGAAATAGTGAGGGTGGATTTTTGAACATTTATTTGCATCCTTGTAGCCAAGCTGAAGAGAGAAAGAATTTCCGCTAGAATTATTGCATCCTCAACCCTACCACTGCAGAAAATGAGAATGTCATCCACGAACAGTAGATGAGTGATCCTCATTCCAGGTGTGACCTGAATTCCTTGAAAATATCCTTATCTGAATGTGTTTTCCATGGCCTTACTCAGGCCCTCAACTACCAATAGGAAAAGGAGTGGGGACATACGGAATCCTTGACAAAGACCCGTTTCTGAGATGAAAAAGGGGGATGCATCCCTGTTGATAAGGACTACAAAAGATACCGAATTTATGCAAGCCATCACCCATTTAATGAAGGGGACCTCAAAACCTGAGTAAGTAAGAGCTGGATGTATGACCAATCCACCTGATCATAAGCTTTTGATATATCTATCTTTAGAATAGACCCCTTTGCTCTTGTTGTCTTCAGGCTATGCAAGCCTTCTTGGGCTACCCCAATTGCCTCATGAATCTGTTGCCCTTCAAGAAATCCAAATTTTTCTTTGGATATGGATGCTGATAGTATTGGCTTCAACCACCGAGCTATGATATTGGCAATAATTTTGTAAATACAATTGCAAAGTGAAATTGGCATGAATTCGTCAAAGGACTGAGGGTTATCCATCTTAGGAATTAGAGCAATAAAAGTGGAGTTGAAAGGACTGTGAATTTTTCCATTGGTTCTAGATTCCTCAATGACTTTTAGTAGATCTCCTCCAATAAGGTAAGAAAACCCCCTGTATAATTCGATTTTTCAACCATCTGGGCCTGGGATTTTATACTTTTGAAAGCTATTAAGAGTTTCTTTCAATTCTTCTTTAGTGACTTCTGCATATAGTTCTTAGTTCCCTTCTTCATCCACAAAGCTAAGAAAGTATAATACCAATTTTATAATGTCATCTATGTTCACACGCCTGTCTGCTTTGAATAAGGATTGTAAGTGGTTTTTTCCCATGGTCGCAAGCCCTTCGAAAGAAGTGAAAGATATGCCCTCCTGATCCTTTAAACTCCATATTGTATTGGTTTCTTTCCGCCCCTTTGCGTATGCTTGAAATTTTTTTGTATTCTCATCTTTGTTCTCAAGCCAAATTGATCTGCTTTTTAGCCTCCATGTTGCTTCTTGATCCGCCAACAATTGTCTACGCCTTGCCTCGTGTCTTTTAAGGTTGTCTTTAGAGGAGTCTTAGATGAATCCATAATCTGAATGTTGATATATCAAGTCCAATTGTACCTCTATACTTTGGAGTTCCTGCTCATCTTCTCTTCATTTTGAATTTTCCCATGGGATGGACAACTTTTTTATTCTTCTAAGATTTTCCGCGAATTGGATCACAAATGGGATACCCTCATAATCCATTAATCCTATCTAGTTAGAATTGACCATCTTCTGAAAACCCTCATCCATTAACCAGGAAGAGTTGAATTTAGAAGGTGAGGTAGGATTTTGGGGGCCACCTTCAAATTCAAACCATACTGGGGAGTGGTCCAATTTACCTCCACTCCCAATCCATTTCCAAAATTGAAATGGAAGCATCACTAAGGTTTCTGAAATCAGGAAGCAGTCTAACCTCTTGGCAACACGATCCTCTGCTACCCTTATATTCCTCTAGGTGGGTAGTAGCTTTATGGGAGCTATATCAATAAGTCCTTTGGAAGATAAAAGGTTGTTGAATAAGGATGCTTGATTTCCAGAGTGGGTTGTGGGGCCCCAACTTTTAGCTTCCCCAAATGAGAAATTGAAAGCACCTCGAATAATTAAATTGTCATCCTTCAATGGATATTTACCTAATAGAGATTCCCAAAAGGTGATCTGATCCGAATGAGGTCCATATACATTGATTATTCTGACCTCCAATCCAACTCGTTCCATAAAAAAGTCCCCCCCCCAGGAAAGAGTCTAATGCCCATGAGTTCAGAAGCTTAATACTACTAGATCTCCAGCCAACCACAAGATCACCTGACCTACCTCGGACATCCATCCCCAGAAAATTCCAACATGGGAGAAGAGAAGTTAGTATCTTGGTGGTCGAGAATTCATCTGCTAAGGTTTCTTGAAAGAGTATTGCATCGGGCTGGTGTACAGTTATGAGCCGCTTCAATGCAGATTTCTTTTAATGGCTCTCCAAACCCCTACAATTATAGGTGAGTATTTTCATGGGGGAACCCTTGCGGGGGATTTTGCTGCTCTAAGTGCCCCTAGAATTGACTGTTATCGGCCAGAAACAATATCAACCAAAGCACGAGATTGTGCCTTGGAAAGGTGTGAATTTATTTTGCAACCCTTTTTAGGCTTTAGATTCTTCGGATTAGGGCCCAGGCCTCTCTTATCTGTCGTGGGAATGGAAATCAATCTATTACGAAGTTGAAAAATTATAGTTGATTCCTTAGAGCCATCAGAGGAGAATTCCTCTGATTTCTAGGAAACTAGGGATCCATGAGGTGAGTTCGGGTGGAGAGTGCATTTGGTTATTGACGGAAAAGGGGTAAGCGACGAATTAGAGAAAGGTTGTAGTGCAAAAATATTTTGTAAAGGGAGACCCCGAAGAGGGTGGATGCAGTCCACCCTAAAAAAATTAAAATATTTAATCAATCCTTAACTGGACAGTAAATAGAGAGGTGCATACCCAATCAATTGTCGATCAATTGCTAAGAAGATGCCTCCGTGTTGATCTCTGTGCTCACCACATCCCCTGAGGCTGGGACCAAAGCCAAATCATCCCCCTCTGGAATAGGCAACCGATCATCCATTATGTTTGTGGGCTCAACCGTATCACATGTTGGGGTACCCATCGAAGCTGACACCGAGGAGAGTGAGATGGTACAAACATCCTTATGAAACCCCTGATTAGGCATGTTCATAAAAGTGGGTCGACTGCTATAGCGCCCCCGCGAGGAATTATGACAGTCCATAAAAACATGCCCATATTCATGGCATCTCATACACTGAAAAGGCACCCCTTCATAGTCTAGAATTTGGACCTTGGTCCTTCCCAAGTCAGTTAAATTAAGGAATTATTGTAGCCCTTCCAGGATATTCAATGAGACTAGAATCCTTGCCACTGACATCTCCCCCGATTCAATGAATCCCATGTCAGTTTCCATAAACGCCCCCAGAAAATTCCCAATAGCTTGGAAGCATTTGTCAGTCTAGAGGTGAGGAGGGAGGCCTGACAAACGCACCCAGATTGGGATGGAATCCAGGTGCTCACATGCTGCATCAAAAGTGGGTTTCCATAACTTCATAAGAACGAAAGAGGAATCAATAGACCAACATTTCTGAAGAACGACCCTCCCCTCAGAAGGCTTCGAGAAAATAATCATGAACCAACCCCTAGAGAACCGACTAATCCTAGGCATTGGGTTGTAAGCCACACCCCAGTTTGTCTCAACCCAGAGCTTCAAAGTCTTCTCCCTGAAATGACGACCATACACTTTTCCAACTATGGTTTTATCATCCATCATCACCACCCCGGACATAGTTAGGTATTCTTCGAGAATAAAATTGGGGTATGCCTTTGAGGAACCGATGCACTTTCTCTTTTTCCTTCGCCTATTCCCAGGAGCACCCACCAAACCTTGATCTAGTGCTAAATGTTCATTACGTATAGGATCCCTACTGAAAATTGAAGCCTAGTCATTGAGGTTTGAGGGATGTAGATTGGAGGCAATAAACCCTTCTACCAACTCCCTTGACACCTGATCCAAATAAAGGTAGAAAAAGTTCGATGATAGGCCTTGATCCAAAGTCTGCCAGTTCACAAACCCTAGGTTCGAACCCTCGAACACCACTTTCGACAAGTATTCAGATATACCCACCAACTCCCCCTGATTAAAGAATGAAGTCAAAGTCACTGTAGGATCGAGAAAAGACCAGGAGAGGTTTGTTGGGGACGACGGTGAGAAACAACCACTATGAAAAAGGGAGAAAGCGCCCTTAGGGACCAGAGGGAGAGAATTGCATCTTGGAGCAGAGAGAGGAACTTTTCCAATGCCGGTGTTGCCCTCGGACGCCGCTACCTCGCCTGTCCTAGTCTCCCCTCCCAACCATGAAAGTGTTCCCAATGATGACCCAGAGAAAACACATGTGACTCATGATAGCTGAGAGAAAAAATCACCTTGTGCTTTAGATGGTTCCACTTCCGCCAGCTGTGCCAGATTGGGATAAATGGGGCTGCCAATTGTCCCCATCCAGGGTAACAACTCACCTAGATCTAAGAATCATCTCTCTATATTAAAATATTTAAAAAATCAACTAATTTATTTAAATATATAATTATAAATGTTCTCATACACCAATTTGATGTATGGCTTGATAGTGACCTTAAAAATAAATTACTATTATTTATTATTATAAATTAATTTATTATTATTATATATATATATATATATATTAAACTTATCCATACAACAACACCACATTGCATGTTCAAATCTTAACATCTATTGTTGTACATTAAATTATTTAAAAAA